>JAVXUP010005070.1:0-22740 GCA_033070095.1 Escallonia herrerae | reverse complement strand
ATAAAAGGGAACTAAGGACGTGAACATGTCTACTCTCTTTCTCGCGCGACAAAAGAGAAACCTTTTTCATTAGTTTCGGGAAAAATGATTGATGTAATAAGAAATAAGAAACTGCTTTAGGTATGCTGGATATATACAAGAAATAAGAACTTAGAACTGAAAATGGTTTTCCCCCGTAGAGAACTGGAAAAAGAAAATGGAGAAAAAGGAAAGAATATATGTAACAGTGACAGTGAAATCAAATTACCTGAACCACAAGAGGAGGAATGTCCAGGAAACCGTGGGATTCAAGCCTGTACAAGAGCTTCCTCCATGACCTGTTTGGCTTGCCGGAAAGTGCAAGAGAACTCCTCAGCAGTTATGTCCATGAATGCTTCAGCAAAAACTGCACCTTCTCCATTGCAGTCAACTTCAAGCTTTTGATCATATTCTGGACTATTTCTCAACCGCCCAGCTAGCGGGTAGTAATCAACAAGAACTCTAGCAAGAGAACATTTTAGGGTGGCTACGCTTACAGACTTTTTGAAAAGATAAAGATATTTAATGGAGAATCTAAGGAATTTTTGATCATCGAGGTTCGAGAGATACAGCGAGTGGTTCGGGGTTGGGCTGCTGGGTCTTACAAGGATTGGCTGGCTGCTTGAATAAAAGCAATCTGGGAGTTCTGAAGATTCCAACATCTTGCAATAGCAGGCTCCAATCCGGGAGCCCGTGCAGGGCGTCTGGTTTTTGATGATGACAATGAGAGAGAGAAAGAGGGAGAGGAGAGAGATGACTGAAGGACAAGGCAAGCGAAAGTGCTTTGTAGACAGAGCAACGGGTGGGGGCCAATTGAAAATCTAACGGTTGGATATGGTGCTGTACTATCAGATTCCTCCCAAAGGAGCAAGGTTAAAAAGAGGGCAGCCTCATCATGCTACCCATGAGCTCTTCTTTGAATTTCCATGCACAGGATGACAGCACAAGCATAACCAAAAAATAAAAAGAACACAAAAAGCACACAACTAGGGTGAAATCCAAGGTAAAAACCAAGATAAAACTGCGAGTCCAGGATGGTGATTCTTCAAAACGCTAAGAAACTCTTAAAGAGAGGACACCGAATAAGGTTGCGCTATCTTCTCTTGGGTTGGGCAAGAAAACGGCAAATGGCTCGAAGATCGTTGGAACGGAAACTTCGATCGACGGAGCACTGCTGTGGTCGATGCAAATAATCTTGCTATTGGGCTACATTTCAATCCCATTTATACTTCAATAGAGAGGAGGACTGATGGCAGTAATCTCTCACTCCCAAGTATCTTTTTCGAAAGAAAAGAATATTCTCCATAATGTGTGCTGTTCATGGAATTCGGTTAAAAATAAATCATGAATATTGGGGATTGAAAAGAATATTTTGGGAGTTGAATTAGACAGATTGATTCCCCCATACCGTGCATTTGTCTATTATTATGCCTAAGCAACCTTCCCAGTTGACAACATGGAATGACACGTGTAATGTTGGCCATTTACCCTTAGACCTACCTTAATAACACGTACCCAGTGGCTCAAAATATTCTCCTACTCCTGTACATGCACGCGAAACACTAGTGAAAGTCATACACCATATGATAAGTGTTAAGTACGTATTACAAGACCAATATATATATATATATATATATATATATATATATATATATATATATATATATATATATATATATTATAGTATAACAGGCGTGCACAACCTCCACCTCATTTCCTTAGAAGTACGGTTTCTAAGTAACTTTATTAATCTAATGCTAATTAAAGCGAATTAAGGACAGATTAATTGGAAATGCAACATGGTGATTGTCCTGCTGATGTAGTGCAAATCTGGTGTGAGATCCTCTGAATAACCTATTAATCTCGAACAATTCAAAAGAACAAAAGATAAAAGATGAAATCAATTTCAGAAGCACGCAATTACTTATTATATATATATATATATATATATATATATATATATATATATATATATATATAGGGAATCGATCCCTGTTTATCGGATAACAATTTCTCCACCATAAATGTAGCCGTCCACGTGTACTCGTGGACGGCTCAGATGTGTTTTTTTTTCTTGAAAAAGTGGCAACCGGTGCTCTTTCTTGCGGTTGCAAAATTTTACTAAAATGCCCCGCGAACTGAAAAAACCCCAACCGCAAGAAAGACTAGCGGTTGGCGGCCCACGAGTTGTGGTCGGACGTCACGATCTCATCACCCCCAACCGCTACTAAGTGCAACGGTTGGTCATCATTGCAATATTTTTGTTTTTACCAACCGCTACACTTTGTTGCGGTTGATCATCGTTTGCCACAAAAACATTCCTTGAGAAAAATAGCCCATCCGCAACACTTTTATGCGGTTGGTATGATACCTGCGTTTGCTCAAAGAGAGAAAAGGTGGGCCACGCAGAAAGAGGAAAAAAGGAAAGTAGTAATGACCAACCGCAAGGCTACCTTTTCTCTCTTTCTCTCTTTCTCTCTTTGAGCAAAAGCAGGATATGGTGCCCAACCGCATAAAAGTGTTACGGTTGGGCTATTTTTCTCACGGAATGTTTTTGTGGCAAATGATGACCAACCGCAACAAAGGGTAGCGGTTGGTCAAAAAATATATATTGTAATGATGACCAACTGCTACACTTAGTAGCGGTTGGGGGTGATGAGATGACCAACCGCAACAAAGTGTTGCGGTTGGGCGTGACGCTTCCTGCGGTTCGGGTTTTTTCAGTTCGCGGGGCATTTTAGTAAAATTTTGCAACAGCAAGAAAGAGCACCGGTTGCCACTTTTTCAAGAAAAAAAAAACACATCTGAGCCGTCCACGAGTACACGTGGACGGCTACATTTATGGTGGAGAAATTAATATATTTCTCCACCGGTAGACAGGGATCGACTCATATATATATATATATATATATATATATATATATATATATAGGGAGCTAATCCGTTGATAGCGCTAGCAAAATAGGAGATTTGTTAGCACGATTCGAGATGGACGGCCCGCCCAGATCTTTTTTTTTCAAAAGCTGTTAGTCGTCCGCTACATAGTGCTGCGGACGAACTTTTTTACCATATTGCCCCTCGCCCCTCGTCCGCAACACAGTGTCGCGGACAACTTTTTTGGCCTAACACCGTCAGTCGAAAAATTGTCCACTGCACTGTGTTGCGGATGACTTTTTAACTGACAGTGGTCAAATCATCCACAACCTCCCTGACAGTTGTCACACCAGTCCTAGGGCGACAGGACTGTTGCTTTGTCTTTATCCCACCATCCGCGATATTGTGTAGCGGACAACTGGACTGTTTTTTCCGTCTGCTATACTATGTAGCGGATTAGACAAATCTCTCCTATACCGAAACTCTTATTCATTCTCTTTTCGAAACTCATTCATCTTTCTTCTCACAATTTTTTTAGCGGCGTTGGCAAGTAGATCTGCTCAATTTCTTCCAAAGAAATCCTTTAATCGTCTCATCAATCACGTAAGTTCACAATCCAATCATTTATTCGTTCATAATTTAGAGTTTGTTATGAGTATTGCGGCTTATGCATGATTTTGAATATGTATGCGGTGGATTGTGCTAGCGTTTGTCAATATATGTGTATTGCTTATTATGTATTGCTTAAATGTTCATGTGATTTCACTTGCATATATACAACATGTCAACTTATGTGAGCACATGCTAGCGTTGTATGTTTGAAAATTTTTACGCTTCCAACCGTGCCGTTTTTTTGTAATTTCAGTTGCAAAAAATTGGATTTTAACCCTGAACCAGAAGATCCTTCCGTATTATACGATCAAGCAAATCATGTCAGTAGGCTCTTATGGGATGGTGGGGTAAAATCCTTATTTTATCAACTTTCCTATTCTTACGAACATTGTATACCGTTTGTTTTGGTTAAATTGTATTTATTAATTCGTAGGAAAGAGCACTTCTCAACACAGTAGAAGTGTCCGATAATTTCAAAGCCTGGAAGTTAAACAAAGTCCAGAAACGGTTACTGCGTGGGATTGGGTTTGAAATTTTCACATACGGGCAAATCTTTCAACACCTTGACCGGCACTTAATAGGTGCCCTTGTTAAAAGGTGGAGAAGTCTCGAAGAGATGACGATTACCCTAAAAGATGTAGGGTTCATCTTAGGGTTACCGGTGACGGGACGGCCGATAATTGCTTCTCTGTCGGAAGCAACGAATAAGAGAACCGCTAGGGACTTCTTTACTTCGATACCCCAGGATCAATTTAGCACTTGTGGTATCAAGTTGAAGTGGTTGGTAGGTACCTACAAGGTTCTTCCGAAAAATTACACAGATGAGATGCTTGTGCTATACATACAAGTTTTCCTCTTGTGGGTGATGGGGGCAATTCTGTTCCCAACAACGTCGAAGAATACGGTCAGCGTCAAATATTTACCGTTGTTGGGTAACCTGCTGGAGGTTGGGGATTATGTCTGGGGTGCAACAACACTTGCGTACCTGTACCGAGCATTGCACAAGGCAACGAGGCCCGACTCCAAAGCTATATGTGCGTGTCTCTCGCTATTGCAGGTATATCATACAAATCTTCATTATGTGCTTGTTTTTTTTTGTTGAATCGACATTTAATTTTGACGATACTTTATTTAATTTGTCTTTGCTCTCAGGTGTGGTCTTATGAACACCTTGCTACTGGCGCACCTAGGCGTAGGGACGGAACGGATAATGTGTGGCCTCGGTTGTGTGCCTGGGAGTACAGCCAGAAGGATAGCCACTACCCGAGGAAAGACGATCCCCATCATAACATTACGTACTATCGGGGGGAGCTCGACTCGCTATCTCTGGGCCAGATGCGATGGGCACCGTACAAACGCTTGGCGCGACGAGTGAGGGAGTAGTTAGTCCTCACGCTCTCCAGGTTGCAACGCACAGCCCTGATCCACTTCAAGGTCGCAGAGTAGCAGCTACCAAATCGTGCTATGCACCATTTTGAGTGCCTGCAGGGGTTTCCAGTTGATGCGCCGGATATGAGGGGTAACAGGAACCCCCCCAGGTGTCAAACAGTTTGGCAAGGCGGATGCGCACGACTTGTGCGCACAAGAACTTGAGGTTTGGGATTCCTTGTAAGACACATTGGGGGCCATTGTGTCAGAGCCTGACCTCGTGATCAGCATCGAACAGTACAATGAGTGGTACTACCGCATCACTCGGAGAAGAGTAGCTCCAGTAAGGTTTGAACGCGGGGAGAAGTACCACCCTAGGGGTCAGATCGATGAGCAGATGGCATACAATCTGGTAAGTTGCCTAACCAGTGCTTTTAATTGACCTTGATGATTCTGAGTGTGTGTATGAAGTTACTTATTTATTATCTCTTTGGATGTAGGTTAATACCTCGTTCGCCTTCTTCCAGAAGTTGAGTAAGAGCAAGGATCTGGTGGATGCAATGGGCGAGGAGCTTCGCCAACAGGCCGAATCGTTGGCGTATGGCTGCGGAAATGTTTTGCGCCAAGCATCCGGGCAGCCTTCGGGAGTCAAACTGAGAATGGGGAACCGGGATAGTAGCCCCCTTATGTGAGCTCAGGATACGGTGATCCCTCAAGACAGACTTCGGGGGTGAGCCAGGGATACGATGGTCCCTCTGTACCGAGAATGGGTGGTGATTGAGGACCGCCAAGCACCATGGGCCAGGCTCAAGCGTCGTGGGAAGAGTACAGTGCGCCCTCCTTCTCTTTGCTTCTGGACTCGAAACCCCAACCCCTCTCTCAGACTCAAGTCACGCAAGACTGGGGTTTCGAAAACATCAGTTTGTCCGAGACACTGCCCATTGTCCTGTGGGCGGGACCATCTGTTGCAAAAGGAGGGTAATATCCCCGGTCGAACCCCCCGAAGGAGTGCAATATCCCCCGGTTGACCCCCGAGGGCAGTATCGCAAAGGGCATCCATTGAAGCCCCTAAAGCCGCATAAATGCCAAATTATCAGAGAGCAGTATTTTAGGGGTTCCCCCGGAACAAAGCGTTATATAGTGTGAATCACCCTGAGGACATGGATTAGTGTTGATCGTGGGGAGAAATGTCCTCCCTGGCTCCGGGGAGTTGGTTAGACAACGACGTCATCTCTACCTATGTGGAGATTCTGAAGGAAAGGGGTCGGGGGCGGCCGAATGAGTATCCGACTATATTTTTGTTGGATGCCTTTTTTCATAGCCTCCTAGTGGCTGAATGTCATGAATGGATCGAACGAAGGGTGAAGAAAAAGTTGAGTCAGTGGAGACCGTCGGATAACCTACGAGCGTATCTGAATAGGGATAGTCCAGTGAGCGCAATGGTTGCCCACGTGTTTCTAATCCCATTTCTAGGGGAAAGCCACTGGTACTTGGTTTGCTATGAACCAATGGAAAAAGTCGTATCAGTGATCGATAGTCTCCACGACGATACCCTCCACATGCCTGTGCTGCGGATGTATAAAGCCCAGCTAGACTCTATGGTAATCTTGAAGTTGATTGTTTAATGCTTATTGTAACTTGCCAATTGTAAGTGTTAACTCGTGTCTTACGCCATTTTCTATTTCTCACAGAATATATTTTGTGCCATGGTCAATGCTATTCGTGGTGTACCTGTACCGGCGCGGCCAAAGCTCCATTTTCGATTGAAGAAGACAAGGCCCAAGCAACATAATACTTCAGACTGCGGCGTCTTCCTATGCATGTACATGAATTACATCTGTCGGTCTGAGAGCCTCAGGGCGGCCGCCTGGAGTTTAGAATGCGTAGAACGCTTTAGATATAGGATAGTATAGCTTGGCAAATTTTGAAAGGCCGGCCTAGAGAGATTAGGTTTATTGAAAATCCGTCTAAGGACGAACATCCGGCTCAACATGAGGACGCCTAGTTGACATTGTACCATTACAATAATTTTTTTTAATAAATCGTGATTATTTATTTAGAAAACTGTTATTTGTGTGATTTTATTTGTGTTGAGATCAGTTGATTTGTGTTGAATGATTGAGTGATTTAACTGATTTGTGTCCATATCAGTGGACATTTGATTTGATTAGAGTTAGTTTTTTTACTCTCATTGAAAATGATTGAATGGTGGGAAACAAAATGGGAGAGAATTTTTTAGCTGATGAGGTATCCGCCCGCTAGACAGTGTAGCGAACGTCCAAATACAGAAAATTTTTCTAAGTGTTGAAGTTGATTGTTTCTGTTTCCCCGTCCGCTACACAGAGTCGCGGACGTCCAAATACATATGCTATACAGTGTAGCGGACGTCCAAATACTGAAAAATTTTCTAAGTGTTGAAGTTGATTGTTTCTGCTTCTCCGTCCGCTACATAGTGTAGCAGACGTCTAAATACTGAAAAATTTTCTAAGTTATTGAAGTTGATTGTTTCTGCTTCTCTGTCCGCTACACAGTGTAGCGGACGTCCAAATACTAATTTTTTTTCTAAGTGTTGAAATTGATTGTTTCTGCTTTCCCGTCCGCTACACAGTGTAGCGGGCGTCCAAATACTGAAAAAAAATTTAAGTGTTGAAGTTGATGGTTTCTGCTTCTCCGTCCGCTAGACAGTGTAGCGGACGTCCAAATACTGAAAAATTTTCTAAGTGTTGAAGTTGATTGTTTTTGCTTCTCAGTCTGCTACACAGTGTAGCGAACGTCCAAATACTGAAAAAAAATTTAAGTGTTGAAGTTGATTGTTTCTGCTACTCTGTCCGCTACACAGTGTAGCGGACGTCCAAATACTGAAAAAAAATTTAAGTGTTGAAGTTGATTGTTTCTGCTTCCCCGTCCGCTACACAGTGTAGCGGGCGTCCAAATACTGAAAAAGTTTCTAAGTGTTAAAGTTGATGGTTTCTGCTCGAATTCCTCAATCGTTAACGACTTGTTAATGCACTTGTCAAAATCATGTTTAAAGTCTGGATACTTTGCGTACACGTGATGCAGACGTTCAGGGAATTTGTTGCTTATGTGCCAAGTGCACAAGTTGTGCCGGGTGTCTGGGAAGAAGGTAGCAATAGCCTTCTTCATTGCCAAATCTTGATGGGTGATAATCACTTTGGGTGCTTTGAAGTTCATTGCTTCCAGCCACGTCCTAAACAACCATACAAAAGAACCCTCGTTCTCGTCCCTTAACAAGGCGAACCCGAACAGGATGGAGTGATAATGATAATTGACGCCCATGAAAGGAGCGAACGGCATCGAGTACTTATTGATACGGTATGTGGTGTCGAAAGTCACGACATCCCCAAAATGCTTATAAGCTAGCCTCGAACGACCGTCTACCCAAAAAATTGTACTAACTCGATGCTCGTCGTCAAGTTTATAATCGAAGGTAAACTGCGGGTCCTCCATCTGCATTTGTTTCAATAGGCTCATTGTAGATTGAGCATCATTAAGGTCATACGCGACTCGTTTATGGGTTCGGACCGCGTTACGAACGTCTGTCGTGTTGAAATTTAAATTTTGAATTCCTCCAGCCTGTTCAGCAAGAACATTAACAATCTCAGTATGTCCAATTCGCGCATTGCTCATTGTGTGAATTTTGCTCCTCGCGACCTTACCCATCTTCTTGTGTTAATGCATCTGACTCACCTTAGAAGGAGTTACTAACGGGTGATTGTGTGCCAGTTCGACCCAAAAAATTGTACTAACTCGATGCTCGTCGTCAAGTTTATAATCGAAGGTAAACTGCGGGTCCTCCATCTGCATTCGTTTCAATAGGCTCATTGTAGATTAAGCATCATTGAGGTCATACGCGGCTCGTCTATGGGTTCGGACCGCGTTATAAACGTCTGTCGTGTTGAAATTTAAATTTTGAATTCCCCCAGCTTGTTCAGCAAGAACATTAATAATCTCAGTAGGTCCAATTCGCTCATTGCTCATTGTGTGAATTAGGCTCCTCGTGACCTTACCCATCTTCTTGTGTTGATGCATCTGACTCACCTTAGAAGGAGTTACTAACAGGTGATTGTGTGCCACTTCCAAGCTGGTAATAAGCCAATGATCTTGCTTGGGTTTGTAACTTACGAACATCTTGACCTGGCAATTTGTGCGCTCAAAACAGTCCTGTCTTCTACGCGAATATCCTATTTCATCATCACTGTCATCATTGCCTACGCATGGATCATTTTGCTGTGGGTTTCTGCCCCTATGACATTCGTATAAGCGAGAACATATCTTTTTGTTACGTTACTTGTTCTTGTAGTCTTTATTCTAATGCCAAAACCAACCCCAATAAATACGCTCGAAAACATTCTTCAGCTTCTTCCAATGTTTGAAACGTTCGTCCTAGATACGGATCACTAGCATCTACAAGGACGTTGGAGCTCGACACGAAATTAGACATTGTGAAACAAGACCTACACAAAATCAGACATTGTGAAACAAGACCTGTGTAGAAATAGACTACGCTTAACAATCAAATGACATTTCTAACTGAAAATATTACCTAAAAATTACATTGACGAATAGACCAATTTAGGATGACAAACATACTATATACGTAATCTCAATAAATAATTATTAATTTATTGAACATAACAAATTAAAATTAGGGCTAATTACACCTATGTCCCTGAGGTTTGGGGGTAATTACACGCGAGGACACAAAGTTTCAAAATGTAACACTTATGTCCATTGACAAACGGAACCCTAAAAATTCTAACGGTTTTAACAAAATGACTTTATTGCCCTTATGTTAAAAAGTTATTTTTTTAAATGCCATTGTCTCTTTTTAGAAAAAGAAAAACCCTAATTCTAACCTCCCCACCCCCCCCACCCCTCCCCACCCCATCTGCATCCCCCTCGCCCTTCCCCGTCACCCACCCACCCCGCCTGCTTCCCTTCCCCGGCGCTGCTCCCCGCCTGCTCCCCTTCCCCGGCGCCGCACCCCGCCTGCCTCCCCTTCCCCGGCGTCGCACCCCGCATGCCTCCTCCTTCCTCGTCACCCCGTCACTGCCCACCCCGTCTACCTCCCCTTCCTCGTCATCGCCCACCCCAAGCCACCGCGTGTAATCTCCTGCCGGCGTCGAAACCTATCGCCAGCGACGTCACTCTTCCCCTTCATCTCTTCTCTCCTCCCCCACAGCAACCCACTCCCTCATTCCATGCTAGCAGCTCCATCGCCCCACACCGCCGGTAGCGCCGTCGCACCACGCCGCCGATTTTGAAGCCCTAATTTGCAAATTAGGGTTTTGAAGCCCTAATTTGCAAATTAAGGGTTTGAAACCTTAATTGACAGATTTAGACTTTTGAGAAATGGCAGATTGAAACCCTAATTGGCAGATTGAGAAATTAAAGATTGAACCCTAATTTGTAAATTAGGGTTTTGAAAAAATTAAGGTTTAATTTGAAAATTATAAAAATTATTTAGGATATACTGTACAAGGGCAGTATTGCCATTTTTAAAATACGTAATGATGAACAGTATATTTTTTGGATGGAACCCTAACGAATGGACACGGGTGATACATTTGAAACATTTTTGGTCACGGAATGTTACATTTTGAAACTTTGTGTCCTTGACTGTAATTACCCCCAAACCTCAGGGACATAGGTGTAATTAGCCCTTAAAATTACTAAGATAAATAGCCAAATTCATCATGCCAAAATACAACAAACATATCTCAAAAAATTTGAATTTAAATAGGATAAATTTTTCGAAGTTATCCAACATCAAAAAAATCGATTTAAACTATAATGAATTTATTTAAAGTTAACAAATTATACCTTTTTTATGAACATCGTGTCTAGAACATCACAAAAAATCTAGAATAGAACATCACAAATGATGAATAGAGTGACAAATTTCTAGAAAATAAAAAAATATTTACTTTTTGTCCAAACAAATAAATTATGCTTTACTAGTCAATCCATAAAGAAAACTTCACCACTCACAAATTGACCTTACTTGAGTGAAGCTTGAAGCAAGTGTTACTCGAAGCTTAAAGGGAGCTGAAAATGAAAAAGAGTCTGAAGAAGAAGAAAATTGTGTTGAAGGAGGTGAGTAGGAAGGTAATACTGTCCGCGATACGGTGCAGCGGACGTGTGCAGAATCTATGGTACAGACAATCTGGAATTGTGTCAGTCAAAAGTTGTCGGAAAGTCGTCCGCAACACAGTGTAGCGGATGACTTTTTGACTGACAGTGTCAGGCCAAAAAAGTTATCCGCGACACTGTGTTGCGGACGAAGGGCGATGGGCAATATGGTAAAAAAGTCCGTCCGCTACGCTATGTAGCGGACGACTGACAGCTTTTGAAAAAAAAAAAGATCTGGGCCGTCCATCCTAAAGGGATGGACAGCCAGATCGTACTAGCAAAATCTCATATTTTGCTAGGACTATCAACGGATCAGCTCCCATATATATATATATATATAGGGGGACCGATCCACACCCACCGGTGGAGAAATAACAAATTTCTCCACCGAACCGCTGGTCTTACCAGCGGTTGGCCACGTGGGACAAAAAGGCGAAAAAGGTGTACGGTCACTGCATTAATGGCAAAAAAGGCACGAGAAATGGCACGAGAAATGGTGAGAAAATGGCGAGAGAGAGAAAAAGGACACCAACCGCATGCACAACCAGCGGTTGGCATTAATATGCCTGCCACGTGCCGTCCCCCACCCCTGCCACGTGGCCCAACCCCATGGCCCCTGCCACGTGGCGTCCCCCTCCCCCTGCCACGTGGCCCACCAGCATGGCCAACCGGCGGTATTAGCGATGGCCCTGCCACGTGGCATCCCCTCCCCCTGCCACGTGGCAGAGGGAGGGCACCAACCGCGGGTGGTACCAGCGGTTGGGCCACGTGGCAGGGGGAGGGGACGCCACGGGGGCGGGGACCAACCGCTGGTACCACCAGCGGTTGGTCCCCGCCCCTGCCACGTGGCGTCCCCTCCCCCTGCCACGTGGCCCAACCGCTGGTACCACCCGCGGTTGGTGCCCTCCCTCTGCCACGTGGCAGGGGGTCCCCCTGCCACGTGGCCCAACCGCCGGTACCACCCGCGGTTGGTCCCCTCCCTCTGCCACGTGGCGTCCCCTCCCCCTGCCACGTGGCCCAACCGCTCCTACGACCCGCGGTTGGTCCCCTCCCTCTGCCACGTGGCGTCCCCTCCCCTCATCCGCAGGGCCCAACCGCTCCTACAACCCGCGGTTGGTCCCTGCCCCCTCCCCTGCCACGTGGCGCCCCCCCCCGCGTGATGCCCCACCTGGTGTCCTTCCCCACGATGCCACGTGTCGTCCTTCCCTCCCCCGTGATGCCCCAACGTGGTGTCCTTCTGCCGAATTTTTTTTTTTGCAGCAGCCTTTGACCGCATAAACACCCACCCTTCCTCACTTTTTTCTGTCTTTTTTCTTCTCTCTTCCTCGCTTCTCTCTTTATAATCCCCTCCCCCGAACCCTTCTTCTGCACTCTGTCATCTTTTACCAACTTCCTTCGTACTTCATATCTCACCTACATAATCTCCACAACAATACAAATCAAAAAATTTTACGCTAGAAGATCGTGGATAACCGCTAGAAGATCGGTAGTTTTTTCTTTAAATACATCAAGTCACAACAAGTAAGTATTTTGAATTTCCTTATAATTCAATGTTAGGTTTATACAAATCAGCGTATTACATTTATAGATTCCAAAACAGAGATTTTTTAGGGTGCCAAATATAGACAGTTTTTCACGAATTTATAAAAAATAGCTAGAGCTAGATTTTGCCAAAATACAAAAAAGAGACCCTAGTTATTCTTAAAGGATCTGTCTCAGGTAAAAATTTCAGATTTTTCCAAAGACTGGAAAGGGGTTAACTGATACGGGGAACCTTGTAACTCTGCAGTGTATTTTAAAATATCAAGCTAGCGCGATTTCGCGCGAAACTTTTATGAGAATCCTAGGATGTTGGGAAGTTCCATTCCCCAGGAATTCGGGCCATTCCGAAGCCGTTACCTATTTTTTTGGCCGAACGGCCCTTTAAGCGCTTGATCCGGACACCGGTTCGCGATTTTTGGGCGAAACCTCCGTAAAATACTTTTTATGTCAAGAATGAATTCAGGAAGCCTCAAGTAGCATTTCGAAGCACTTTTGATATTTTTTTATGCCAGGGGCATTTCGGTAATTCGCCGCCCCGAGAGGGGTATTTCGGTAATTTTACAGTGCTAAGTTTTTTGACGGACTTTTTAGTCCAGAAATATAATTACAAAACCTGAAATGTTGTTTTGAAGCTGACGTGGCGCGCGTAGGGGTGTTTTGGTAATTTTCCCGCGCCAAGGGGTGTTTTGGTAATTTTCCCGTGCCAAGTTTTTCAAACGACTTTTTAGTCCAGAAATGTAAGTAAACCACCTGAAATGTTGTTTTGAAGCTGGTTCGGGGGCGTTGGGGTGATAGTGAACGCTCAGGGGCATTTCGGTAATTTGCCGATGTTCGGGGGCTATTTTGCTAGGAAGGATCCAGCTTAAAATTCATACCTTAAAATAACTTTTAGTTCAGGAAAGGGTGTGAGACACCCGAAAACTTATTTTGTTCCAGATGTTCTGAACCTTGTGACGCACCGGCGATGACTGCCAGGGGATATTTTGCATAAGTAGCGGGTGTTTTGGTAACTTGCCCCCTTTAAAATTTTTCCTGATATATTTGGTATATAATTGACGTAATACATTTAAAAACTTGACTTTAAAGCGGTTTTGAGGTGTTGGAGGTGTAGGGGCCATCGGGCTATATATTGCTATATAACCACGTTGGCGCTAAATTCAGTGGGAACTAGCGTAATTAAGCGTTCGGAGTGGTGGGAATTGAGGATTTGTTTTAATACATTGAAATAATGACTATTGCTAATGTGTTGGTAAGCTAGGTTAAAGATCCAGTTATAGTTTTGGAATGTAAATATTATGGATATTATGGACGCTAAGTTGGTTTATAATTATATTTTGTTCTTAAAGGTATGAATTTCAGCTCTGGACCTCATGATACATCAATCCTATACGATGACGATGACCACGTCGCGAGGCACGTATTTGACGGTGTCGATAGGGGTGTTTTGGAAACAATTCAAAGCACAAGGCACCTTGAAGAGTGGGTACTAAACGAGGAACAAATACAGCTATTACACCGTCAAAATTTAACCCTGTTCACCGATCCCGGGAAATGGTCTCGACACGACGATTGCCTTATATCCGCTCTAGTTGAACGATGGAGGAGCGAGACGAACTCATTTCACTTCCGGTTTGGTGAAATGACTGTTACGTTAGAGGACGTCGGATTTATACTTGGAATCCCATGTCACGGCAGACCCGTTACTTTGAACGTGCCGTCTGCATCCATAGCGAATATGGCTATGCAGTATTTTCCGGGAATTCCAAGGGCAGCGCTTACAACAAACGGCGTCAAGCTTAAATGGCTGAGAGAGCAGTACGGCGTGCTACCGGATGAATACACTCCTCAAGATTTCGTGACGTATACGAAGGCATTCCTTCTGTATATTATTGGAGCTATATTACTTCCGACGCATTCGAAAAACACGGTGCATCCGAAGTATATGGTGTTCTTGGAGGATCTTGAGGAGGTATACTCCTATTCGTGGGGTTCAGCTGTCCTTGCGCACCTATATCGAGCACTGCATAAGGCTACGAGAAACGGTGCCAAGTCCATTGCCGCCTGCCTGACTCTATTACAGGTATGAGCATTTATTTTCTTGGTAGGATCCTTAGTCAATATATTCGGGATTAATTACTAATTCCATATAATGTTTGCATTCACAGGTTTGGTCTTACGAGAGGCTACCCATGGGTCGTCCACAACCGTTGGTAGATTCCGATGAGACGTGGCCTAGGGTGTGGGCCTGGGGGCCTACGACCAACCGGAGGTGGAGACGGGTAGACCCTCACCACCATCTAAAGTTCTATCGGGGGGAACTAGAGATACTAGATGCATCCCAGGTGACGTGGCAGCCATATGGCAAGGTGATGCATCTGTTGGATGAGTGGTGTTGGCAACTTCCGGTGTCGTACGTGCTGGCAGGTTTGGTTCGGGTGCCGCTCATTCACTTCGAAGAATGTGAGTTTCAGATGCCCGATCGAGCTATGAAGCAAGCTGGCTGTCCACAAGGGATACCAAAACCCGCTGTAGACATGCGGCCATACAGGGGTGGTCGAGGGCCGAACTTCGAGGTGGCTGATGCCTTGATTTTGTTGGGTGACGAGGTGCACCAGTGGAATACCTGGCAGGAAACGTATGATAGCCTTGTATCGCTGAAGCACGACGGCATTAGTACTGAGGAATACTTACAGTGGTTTCTCAGGGTGACGCGCACGAGGGTGAATCGCCCTTCCCAGGTGAAGAAGACATCGTACGCGCCACGTGAGGTCTATGACCAGTTCTGGGCATTGGCCATTGTAAGTCATGCTAGTGTTGTTTGATAATTTATTTGCGCACCTTATCGACCATTTGTCAAATATGATTAGCCATATTTTTCTACCCATGTTTTTTAGGTTGACCAGGGCATTGAGGTGTTCAAGCAGCTGGAGTCGTTTGACTGGTTTGTCGCGCAGGCTCCTGACAATCTCAAGAGGTCCATTGAGAAGTACAAGACTGAAGTTCAAAACTTTAGTCTTGCGTACCGGGGTTACGAAGGGGAGCCGTCTAGTCGCCCTCGTCCTGAAGCGTACGACTATCAGCCCCAGAGTCAGGTGTGGGAGTCGTCTGGTCGCCCTCTTCCTGACGCGTACAACTATCAGCCCCAGAGTCAGGTGTGGGAGCCGTCTGGTCGCCCTCCTCCTGACGCGTACGACTATCAGCCCCAGAGTCAGGTGTGGGAGCCGTATAGTCGCTTGCCTCCTGACGCATACGACTCTCAGTGCCAGAGTCAGGTTCCCCAAGTAGGAATCCAGGCCTCGCGCCCAAGCTTTCGGTCGGACAAAGGACAAGCGACGAAGCCATTGAGGTCGGACAAGATGGCTTGGATCGACCGGCACTACTTTGGGCATGAGCCTGTCAATTCAGCAGACTTTCCCCTTGCGACATTCCTAGGTCATGAGGATATCAGAACGTTGGCGCCGGAGACAGATCTTTCAAATTTTGTCATGAACGCTTACATAGAACTGCTCCGGATTAGAGAGCAACGTTTTAACCGTTCTGAATATTTGAAGCTTAACATGTATCCCACTCATTTTGTGGAATTAACGGTGAGAGAATTCACAGAATGGAGGCGAGGGGGCGGTAGGAGTAAGTGGAAACCAGGTCGAAACGTGTTAGGCATGATGAACGCAGACTATCAATGTCCCGCTGCTGATGCGAACCTTATCATGATACCCTGTCATCATGCAAACCACTGGTTCCTATTAGTTCTCCATCCAGCGTTCAGAACGGTTCACATATACGATAGCCTAAGGGAGGACGAGCCTGGACAGCTGCTGGCACAGATGTACAACGAGTACATCACTTTAGTGGTTAGTATTTATTTTTTGACCTTGGCCCATAGTATATTGTTCTTGTCTCATAGGCTTGATTCTCGTTTTTA
This sequence comes from Escallonia herrerae, assembly GCA_033070095.1. NCBI lineage: Eukaryota > Viridiplantae > Streptophyta > Magnoliopsida > Escalloniales > Escalloniaceae > Escallonia > Escallonia herrerae. Next base: position 6,251 of record JAVXUP010005070.1, on the reverse strand, counting down.
TTGTTGGATGCAGACTACTGTCCTCTCGCTAGCATGCGGACGGCCACAGGGTGACCCTTGGACGGTCGTGATGATAAAGGACCGACCAAAGCAATATAACGGTCACGATTGCGGGATTTACGTCCTCAAGTACATGGACTACGTTGCTCGCTCGGAAGTGCTCAAACACTCCTCGTGGACTAGGAAGGATGCCTTGACGTTTAGGTATAGGATAGCCTGGGAGCTGAAAAAGAATGAAGCTAGACGCATTCATTACCATTATCCTGACGTGCGTGGCTAGCTGCTGTGATGTTACAAAAAATTGTACCAAAAAGAAATGTACATAATTTTTCGCATGCTATGAATTTGGCGCTAAAATGTGCGCGAATATACCTTTCATATGACGGCATTCGAAAAAATTACGCGTCTCGCTTTTCGCCGAAATTCATAGAAATGGGCTAACTAGCGTGCATGAGGTGCAATGAGCGAAAAAAAAAAGTGACAAAAAAAATTTCAACTTTTTTCGGAAGCTATCAAATGCGGCCTATAGTGTGCCCGAATAGGCCCTTCCTAGGAAAACTCAAAAATTAATGTGTCTCGTTTTTCGCCGAAAGTCTTACAAATGGGCTAACTAGCGTGCCTGAAGTGCAATGAGCGGAAAAAAAGTGACAAAAAAAATTACAACTTTTTCGGAAGCTATCAAATGGGGCCTAAAGTGTGCCCGAATAGGCCCTTCCTAGGAAAACTCAAAAATTAATGTGTCTCGTTTTTCGCCGAAAGTCTTACAAATGGGCTAACTAGCGTGCCTGAAGTGCAATGAGCGGAAAAAAGTGACAAAAAAATTACAACTTTTTTCGGAAGCTATCAAATGGGGCCTAAAGTGTGCCCGAATAGGCCCTTCTAGGAAAACTCAAAAATTAATGTGTCGTTTTTCGCCGAAAGTCTTACAAATGGGCTAACTAGCGTGCCTGAAGTGCAATGAGCGGAAAAAAAGTGACAAAAAAAATTACAACTTTTTTCGGAAGCTATCAAATGGGGCCTAAAGTGTGCCCGAATAGGCCCTTCCTAGGAAAACTCAAAAATTAATGTGTCTCGTTTTTCGTCGAAAGTCTTACAAATGGGCTAACTAGCGTGCCTGAAGTGCAATGAGCGGAAAAAAAGTGACAAAAAAAATTATAACTTTTTTCGGAAGCTATCAATTGGGGCCTAAAGTGTGCCCGAATAGGCCCTTCCTAGGAAAACTCAAAAATTAATGTGTCTCGTTTTTCGCCGAAAGTCTTACAAATGGGCTAACTAGCGTGCCTGAAGTGCAATGAGCGGAAAAAAAGTGACAAAAAAAATTACAACTTTTTTCGGAAGCTATCAATTGGGGCCTAAAGTGTGCCCGAAAACGGAGTTACCAAAAATATCAATAATCCACAAATCAAATCACAAATTAAAGATTGCACAAACCAAATCACAAATTTAAACATTATAAAAGTTCAATTTATACAACTGAAACATTAACCCTAACACTCTTCCTCATCATCGTCCTCCTCGACCATACTGCCAGGTTCGATACCTAACACTTTATAATGGTTTCTCTTGTCATGATCAGTCATCTTATTACACAACGCACACTTTCGTAATTTTTTTTGACCCGTTGCTTCTTCAATCGGATTCTTCATGCGTATTGCTCGTTTTCGCCCTTTTGTTTGAGAAATAATTGGATCAAAAATGTCGTCCTCCTCACGTTGTAGGTCAGTGCCGTCAATGACTGGCTGTTTGGCTCGATTGAATCTACCGCCTGGAGTTGGTCGAGTAGTCGGAGTGTCCACAGTTTCTGGTAATGCCATCCTAAACTGTGCATGCATAGCCTTATCCCGTGCGGCTGCTTCAACTTGATACCTGTACCCATCAAATGTCGACGCTGCATCCATTGATAAACCGTGCATGATGTTACAAAGGTGATTATATCGCAGCGACTCAGATTGCTCGAAATCAACTGAAACATTGGGCACGTAAGGAATGTGACCGTGGACTCTGTTGGCTTCCTTCGTCCACCGTTCCAAGATATACGGTGGAGGGATTTCACTAGCATTCTTGGCGCTCAAAACCCTCAACGCGTGTCGACAAAGTATACCTTTATGCTCAAACAGTTGACAGTTGCAATTAACCAACCCAGTGTCCTTACAAATTGCTACGGTAAAATGTCGTCTGGTCCTCGGAGCCGACGAAGAGCACGGATTGGCGAAGTTCGTCACATTTGTCAAAGCATAAACCTTGATGTCTCTGGTGGAATACTCGTGCAACTTTGTCATGCCATATTGATTCGACTTTAGTAGTTCCTCTTGAAACTGTCGAAACATTTCCTTGGTATAGACTTGAGCCGCATGAGCCTCTAAAGGTGAATAAAGTAGTATAGCTCTTTCTTTGCAAACTGTAGCCGCGTCGGCTTCTCTCTCACGGTACAATTGCCTGTCAACGGCTTTCTGCATCTCTAGTACGAACTCCGCTATACTTGAAGACTGGCCTACGTACCCATCAAAGAATGAATTCATAGCTTCGCTTCTCGAGGTCGTAGTCATTCCGGCTGCAAAAAAATTCTTGGTGTAGGCACCGACCCACTGTGTCTTGATCTCATACAACGATTGTAACCATTCGTGATTGTGCAAATAGTAAGTATCCATTAACGTGGCCCACCTCTCCTCGAACACGTCTACCGTCAACGATTTCTTCACACATGTATTAAAGTCAGTCTTGAATGACGGATGGTTTGCATATACATGGTGAAGCCGTTCGGGATATTTGTTGCTTATGTGCCATGTGCACAGGCCATGGTGAGTATCTGGAAGGACCTTAGCGATTGCATTTTTCATTGCCAGATCTTGGTCGGTGATGATGGTCTTTGGAGGAATATGATACATTGCTTGAAGCCACGTTTCAAATAACCACGTAAATGACTCCTCCGTCTCATCCCTAAGCAGGGCAAAGCCAAACGAGATTGACTGATAGTGGTGGTTCACCCCGGTGAACGGAGCAAAAGGCATAGAGTACTTATTGGTGCGGTATGTGGTGTCAAACGTCACAACATCCCCAAAATTTTGGTAAGCAGCTCTAGAACGGGGGTCCGCCCAAAATATAGTACTAATGCGGTTCTCATCATCCAGTTGGAGACTGTAAAAAAATCCAGAATTCTCACTCTGAAGGGACCTGAAGAGATCAAGTGTAGTTTGAGAATCACTCTTACCGAAAGACTCTCTCCTCTGAGCACGAAGTTCATTTCGAAGGTCTACTTCGTTGAAACTCAACTTGTCAATCCCCCCAGCCTGGCTTGAGAAAACCCCCATCATCTTAGAAGGTGGAATTTTAGCCTCGGCCATTGTAAAAATTAGTTGTCTGTGTGCCGCGCTTATTTCTCGGTGTTGATGAATTTGACCAATCTTACTGGGGGTCATCAACTGATGATTATGGCTCAACTCCACTCCTGTGACAACCCAATGGTTTTCATTTTTTCGGTGTACTGCATACACATGGGCCTTGCAGCCGGTACCCGGAAATGTGTCCCGTTTTCTTTGTCTTGTTGTCCCTTCGTCACTGATCCGAACGACCGGAGTTACATGCGGTGCTCCTCTATGACACTCAAATAGTCTTGCACCAATTTGATCTGTATTCGCCCGTTTTCTAGTCGTCTTAGTTCTAATACCGAAACCTATCGTTTTCGAATATGCTCTATAGTATGCTTCAACTTCGTCCAGTGCTTGAAAAACTTGACCAACGTAAGGTGGATCAGAACCTTCACAAAAATTATTTCCTCCAGTTGCATCCATATTTATACTGGAATCTAAAAAATAAAAATTATATCATTCTCAACAAGTCATAGATTTAAATAAAAGAAGAATAAAATTTATTTAAACCACCGTCTTTCGAGAAATTTGGTATAATGTAAAATTAGCAAAATAGCCCCCGATGAGCGACAAATTACCGAAATGCCTCCGGGGGTTCATTATCACCCTAACGCCCCAAATCAGCTTCAAAACAACCTTTCAGGTGCTTTGCTTACATTTCTGGACTAAGAAATCCTTTGAAAAACTTAACGCTGCAAATTTACGAAAATACCCCTATCGGGGATGCGAATTACCAAAATGCCCCCTGACAACAAGCTTCCTGAATTCACTCTTTAAAATAACTTTTCAGGTGTCTCACACCCTTTCCTGAACTAAAAGTTATTTTAAGCACAGATTTGTGTAACGTAAAATTAGCAAAATAGCCCCCGGGGGTTCATTGTCACCCTAACGCCCATCAAACCAGCTTCAAAACAACCTTTCAGGTGTTTTACTTACATTTCTGGACTGAAAAACTTTTTTTCGGGAAAATTACAAAAACACCCCTCGCGGGGGGGCAAATTACCAAAATGCCCCCTGGCTTCAGAAAATATCAAAATTGCTTTAAAACGCTATTTTAAGCTTCCTGAGTTCATTCTTGATTTAAAAAGTATTTTACGGATTTTTCGCCTAAAAATCCCGAACCGGTGTCCGGATCGAGCGCTTAAAAGCCCGTTCGGCCAAAAAATTAGCTAACGACTTCGGAATGGTCCGAATTCCTGGGGAATGGAACTTCCCAACACCCTAGGGTTCTCATAAAAGTTTCGCACGAAATTGTGCTGTCTTGATATTTTAAATTACACTGTAAAGTTACAAGGTTGCGCGTATCAGTTAACCCCTTTCTAGTCTTTGAAAAACTCTGAAATTTTAACCTGATACAGATCTTTTGAAAATAACTAGGGTCTCTGTTTTGTATTTTGGCAAAATCTAGCTCTAGCTATTTTTTATAAATTCGTAAAAAAACTGTCTAATTAAGTTTTCACCTTTAGCGACAATTACGCCCCGCAATCAGCTGCAAAATAACATTTCAGGCGTTTTACTTACATTTCTGGACTTAAAAGTCCGTTGGAAAATTTTTTCGGGAAAATTACCAAAATACCCCTCTCGGGGTGGCAAATTACCAAAATACCCCCTGGCTTCAGAAAATATCAAAAGTGCTTTAAAATGCTATTTTAAGCTTCCTGAGTTCATTCTTGATCTAAAAAGTATTTTACGGATTTTTCGCCTAAAAATCCCGAACCGGTGTCCGGATCGAGCGCTTAAAAGCCCGTTCGGCCAAAAAATTAGCTAACGGCTTCGGAATGGCCCGAATTCCTGGGGAATGGAACTTCCCAACACCCTAGGGTTCTCATAAAAGTTTTGCGCGAAATCGCGCTGGCTTGATATTTTAAATTACACTGCAAAGTTACAAGGTTGCGTGTATCAGTTAACCCCTTTCCGGTCTTTGGAAAAATCTGAAATTTTTACCTGATATAGATCTTTTGAAAATAACTAGGGTCTCTGTTTCGTACTTTGGCAAAATCTAGCTCTAGCTATTTTTTATAAATTCGTGAAAAATTCTATTTCTGACGCCCTAAAAAATCGCTATTTTGGAATTTTTCGAATGTAATACCCCGATTTGTCAAAACGTAATTTTGACGCCCTTTGACGCCCTAAACACGAATTTTAGACTATTGTAAGAACAACTTAAGCGTAACACAATTTAAACAATCAATTGGTAAGAACAAATTGAAAAATACTTACTTGTTTTAACTTGATATATTTCAAGAAAAATCCACCGGTCTTCTAGCGGTTATCCACCGATCTTCTAGCGTAAATTTTTTTTGTTTGTATGTAGGTGAGATAGGGAGAATGAGGAGGGTGGAAGAAATGATTCGGGGAGGAGGGATTTTATAGAGAGAAAAGTGAGAGAGGAAGAGAAGAACCGTGAGTGAACAGCAGGGAGGGGGAGGGGGGAATGACACGTGGGGGTGGGGGGTAGGGTGGTAATGACACGTGGGGGAAGAGGGGGTTCACGGGTGGGGGAAGGGGGGTTCACGGGTGGGGGAAAAGGACATAGGGTGGGGGCCACGGGGTGGGGGGCAAGGGGGTGGGGGGCAAGGGGGGTGACGGGTGGGGGGTGGGGTCACGGAAGGCAATAATGCCAACCGCATGTAGGAGTTGCGGTTGGGCATTATTGCCACCATTTTCTCACGAGTTTTTCATTTTCTCGTGATATTTTCATGAATTTATCATAGTATTTTCGTCCTTTTTTGTCCCTTTTCGTCCGGCCCACGTGGCCAACCGCTGGTAAGACCAGCGGTTCGGTGGAGAAATTTGTTATTTCTCCACCGGTGGGTGTGGATCGGCCCCCATATATATATATATATATATATATATATATATATATATATATATATATATATATAT
>JAVXUP010005069.1:0-22754 GCA_033070095.1 Escallonia herrerae | reverse complement strand
ATATATATATATATATATATATATATGGATCGTGATCCATTGCTAGCGCTAGCAGCGCTAGCACCGTCAGCTACATAATGTAGCGGACGGCCAATATCGTCCGCTACATTATGTAGCGGACGGCCAAACAGCGCTAGCAACAGTGCTAGCGCTAGCCGGATCACGATCCTATATATATATATATATGTATACATATATATATATATATATATACATATATATGTATACATATATATATATATGTATACATATATATATATAGGTATATATATATATATATATATATATGTATATATATATATATATATATGGGAGCTGATCCATTGATAGCGCTAGCAAATGGAGTTAAGTTGCTAGCGCGATCTGACCGTCCATCCTGAAAGATGGACGGTCCAGATCGCGCCTTTTTCCAAAACTGATACCCGTCCGCCATACTGTCTCGCGGACGGGAGTTTTACCTTTTTGCCCTCCTCCCATGTCCGCGAGACAGTCTCGCGGACGCCTTTCTGTTCCTGACATGTGTCAGGAAAAAGGCGTCCGCCATACTGTATGGCGGACGATCTCTAGGCTGACACATGTCAGGGCCTGTCCTCTCGGTCGCCTATAAAGTCTCGGGCGTGAGCCCCGAGAACTGTCCCCTGGGTCGCCTAGAAAGTCTCCCTAATTCTCGGCTCTTTCAGCAAAATTTTTGCGGGCTTTCAGATTCACTTGCTTCCATTTTCAGCACCCTTCAAGCTTTTCTTGGAGTAACACACTTGGTTCAAGCATCACTCAAGCAAGGTAAAGTTTGTGATCTTGCTACCGTTTATCTTAGTAATTTTAATTTGTTATGTTCAGTAAATATATAATTAGCAAAATAGGAGACACTTTTGAGATTATGTATATGGTATCCTAAATCGGTCTAATCGTCAAGATAATTTTGAGATAATAAGCGTATTCTATTTCTACATAGGTCTTTTTCACAATGTCTGATTTCGTATCGAGCTCCAGCACCCCCGTAGATGCTAGTGATCCGTATCTAGGACGAACCTTTCAAACGTTGGAAGAAGCTGGAGAATGTTTTCGAGCTTATTCATTGAGGGTTGGTTTTGGCATTAGAATAAAAACTACAAGAACAAGCAGCGTATCGAAAAGGATATGCTCTCGCTTATACGAGTGTCATAGGGGCAGAAACCCAGTGCAAAATGAGACACGCGTAGGCAACGATGACAGTGATGATGACGAAATAGGGTATGCGCGGAGAAGACGGGATTGCTTTGCGCGCACGAATTGCCAGGTCAAGATGTTCGTAAGCTATAAAGCCAAACAAGATCATTGGCTTATTACCAGCCTGGAACTGGCACACAATCACCCGTTAGTAACCCCTTCTAAGGTGAGTCAGATGCATCAACACAAGAAGGTGGGTAAGGTCGCGAGGAGCCTAATTCACACAATGAGCGATGCGCGGCTAGGACCTACCGACATGATTAATGTTCTTGCTGAACAGGCTGGGGGAATTCAAAATTTAAACTTTAACACGACAGACGTTCGGAACGCGGTCCGAACCCATAGACGAGCCGCGTATGACCTCAATGATGCGCAAGCGACAATGAGCCTATTGAAACGGATGCAGATGGAGGACCCGCAGTTTACCTTCGACTATAAACTTGACGACGAGCATCGAGTTAGCACAATTTTTTGGGTCGACGGTCGTTCGAGGCTAGCTTATAAGCATTTTGGGGATGTCGTGACTTTCGACACCACATACCGTACCAACAAGTACTCGATGCCGTTCGCTCCTTTCACGGGCGTCAATCATCATTATCACTCCATCCTGTTCGGGTTCGCCTTGTTAAGGGACGAGAGCGAGAGTTCTTTTGAATGGTTGTTTAGGGTGTGGCTGGAAGCAATGAACTTCAAAGCACCGACTGTTATCATCACCGATCAAGATTTGGCAATGAAGAAGGCTATTGCTACCGTCTTCCCAGATACTCGACACAACTTGTGCACTTGGCACATAAGCAACAAATACCCTGAACGTCTGCATCACATGTACGCAAAGTATCCAGACTTTAAACAGGATTTTGACAAATGCGTCCTCAAGTCATTAACGATTGAGGAATTCGAGGAGAGGTGGGAAAAGCTTGTTCGGGATTACTCATTGCAAGACAACGAGTGGCTCCAGCACTTGTACGGGCTCAAAGAGCAATGGATTGGTGTTTACACGAGAAGTCATTTTTCTGCGGGCATGAAAACGACGGGCAGGAGTGAATCTATGAATGCCACGTTCGATAGTTATGTGGGTACAGCTACCAATTTGAAGAGTTTCGTCACATCAGCACAAAAAGCGGTTGCGTCGTTGTTCGTGAAAGAAAGGGCTGCAGACTTTGCAACCACGTACAAGCAAAGGAGAAGGTTGCTTGAGACCCCGCTGGAGCTGAACGGTGCCAAAGTCTATACGAAGGAGATCTTCCTGCTATACCAAGTAGAGCTGCAAAAATCGGGCCGATACAGTATATATAAGGTGGCAGAAAAGTCGTCGCGTGAGTACAAGGTTTATTCGCTCGTGAATGACCTCGTCCCTGAGAAGCTGCGCAGAATTTATACGGTGACCCACGACACATTGACGGACTCGGTGACATGTGTTTGTAAGAAGTTTGAGTTCCATGGCATCCTGTGTAGACACATTCTGCGGTTTTTCACACAGAAGAATATCAGGACAATCCCCGATAAATACGTCCTGCCACGTTGGACGAAAGGTGCAAACAGGTTGCACGGTACCATTTCCTTTCCGGAGCACCCGTATACTGACTTTGAAGAATCAGAGACGTTGCGGTATAATCATCTGGTGACGATGTTCACCCGTTTGTCCGTAAAGGGTGCTGCTACAATGGTCGGATATAAACATCTCCTCGAGGTAGCTCAGCAGCAAGAGCCCATCGTCGACCAATTGGAAGCAGCTTCAGTCAGCAATGCGGTTGACACCGAGCCTACGACGGGATCAGAAGATGACGAGCCGGGGGAGGGAGCCGACAATGATATCCGGCCTTCGGATCCAATTATATCGCAAACGAAAGGCCGCAAGAGATCTACGCGGATGAAAAGCTCTATTGAGACGGCAACTCAACCAAAAAAGCTAAGAAGGTGTGCATTGTGCAACAAAATGACAGACCACGACAAGCGGAACCATTACAAGGCACTGGGGATAAGTCCAGTGCCTTTGCAAGACGGGGAAGAAGATGATGCCGAGGATGAGGACGAACAAGCTGCAGTGGAACTTTAGTGTACTGAATATTTTGTAATAATCTTTTATGAGCCATCAAAAGTGTCGGACATTTTGTAATAATATTTTAGTAATGACTCGTTTGTAATAACCTTTACAATCATTTTTTTATACGTGATTTCTTACACTGTCCGCTACACTGCGCAGCACAACATTAGAAACCTAAGGTATTAAAGAATACCCCCCTACAACACTTAGTTTTTTTTTTGTTTTGGTTCACTTCTCTGCGTCCGCTATACTATGTAGCGGACGGCCCCGCAGAATACCCCCCTACAACACTTAGTTTTTTTTTTTTGGTTCACTTCTCTGCGTCCGCTATACTATGTAGCGGACGGCCCCGCAGAATACCCGCCCTACAACACTTAGTTTTTTTTTGGTTTTGGTTCACTTCTCTGCGTCCGCTATACTATGTAGCGGACGGCCCCGCAGAATACCCCCCTACAACACTTAGTTTTTTTTTGGTTTTGGTTCACTTCTCTGCGTCCGCTATACTATGTAGCGGACGGCCCCGCATACCCCAACACTTAGTTTTTTTTTGGTTTTGGTTCACTTCTCTGCGTCCGCTATACTATGTAGCGGACGGCCCCGCTATACTATGTAGACCCCCGCAGACCCCAACACTTAGTTTTTTTTTGGTTTTGGTTCACTTCTCTGCGTCCGCTATACTATGTAGCGGACGGCCCCGCAGACCCCAACACTTAGTTTTTTTTTGGTTTTGGTTCACTTCTCTGCGTCCGCTATACTATGTAGCGGACGGCCCCGCAGACCCCAGCACTTAGTTTTTTTTTTGTTTTGGTTCACTTCTCTGCGTCCGCTATACTATGTAGCGGACGGCCCCGCAGAATACCCCCTACAACACTTAGTTTTTTTTTGGTTTTGGTTCACTTCTCTGCGTCCGCTATACTATGTAGCGGACGGTTCACTTCTCTGCGTCCGCTATACTATGTAGCGGACGGCCCCTACCCCCCTACAACACTTAGTTTTTGGTTTTGGTTCACTTCTCTGCGTCCGCTATACTATGTAGCGGACGGCCCCGCAGAATACCCCCCTACAACACTTAGTTTTTTTTTGGTTTTGGTTCACTTCTCTGCGTCCGCTATACTATGTAGCGGACGGCCCCGCAGAATACCCCCCTACAACACTTAGTTTTTTTTTGGTTTTGGTTCACTTCTCTGCGTCCGCTATACTATGTAGCGGACGGCCCCGCAGAATACCCCCAACACTTAGTTTTTTTTTTGTTTTGGTTTTTTTTTGGGTTCACTTCTCTGCGTCCGCTATACTATGTAGCGGACGGCCCCGCAGATACACATATTATCGATCACTTTGTTATTTTTTGAACACTTGCCCTGCAGATAGACAGATATCCAACACTTGGTTTCCCACCGTTAAATCATATTGGTCAATAAAATCAATCGCATTCAATAAATTTTTTGGGTTAAAAAAGTGTTGTAACGTTACAATGTGAATTGGGGAACATCATCTCTCGCAGGAATTATGTTCCTTACACGGATTTACAATAAACCTAATAGCTCTAGGCCGGCCATTCATAATTTGCCAAGCAATCCTATACCTAAAGTCTTGTATGCATTCTTCGCTCCAGACAGTCTTCTTGAGGCTCTCAGACCGGCAAATGTAATCCATGTACATGCAGAGGAAGACGCCGCAGTCCGAGGAATTATGTTGCTTGGGCCTACTCCTCTTCAATCGGAAAATGAGGACCGGCCTGCGCGATACCTTCTCCCGACGCCTACCATTGACCAGGGCAGCAAAAAGATTCTGCGAGAACCATAATAAGCATTAAACATAGCTAGCAAAATAAGATTAATCAGTTTTATAATATGCAAGTTACAACAAGAAGGAAACAGGATCTTACCATGGCATCCAACTGGCCTATGCCTCGGTACATATCAATCACAGGCATCACGTCGGTATCGTCGTAGAGACTGTCGACGACTGAAACCGTGCTCTGTAATGGTTCGTAGCAAACCAAGTACCAGTGCGCATTCCCTAAAAAGGGGATTAGAAACACGTCGGCAACACTTGCGCTCACTGGACTATCCCTAGCAAGATATGCTTGTAGGTTAGGGGACGGTTTCCACTGGGCCATGCCTCTCCCCTTCCTTGCATTGCCCCAGTCGTGCCACTCTTGTACTAGGAGCTGATGGAAAAAAGCATCCAAGATAAACACGCGCAGACCGATGTCTGGATGCTCCCGACACCTTCGCCTCAGAATTTGCACGTAGTGCGAGATGACACCGCTGTCTAACCAAGATCCCGGCGCCAGCGAGGCGATCTCTGTCCAAGAGGCATTGTAATCCAAGCCCTCGGGGTGATCCACGTCATACGACGCTCCGTCTTGGGGGGCCCCGCTAAAATAACGGGCTCGGATTATATCGCATTTATGCGGCTTTAGGGGCCTGGCTGGATGCCCTTTCGGATATTGCCCTCGGGGGTCGATCGGGGGATATTGGCCTCCAATTCCTTCTTCGGCCGGCTGATATTCCCCTTCGGGGCCGCCAACTGGTCCCGCCCACGGGACAATGGGCAGTGCCTCGGAGAAACCGTAGTTTCCGAAAGGAAAGTCTTGCGTGACTTGAGAGAGGGGTTCCGGGAACAAATTGAAGGAGGGGCCGCTGTAATCGCCCCACGACGCTTGAGCCTGTCCCATCCCCGCTTCAGAGGTACCAACAACTCCCTGACTCACCCCTGAAGCCTGTCCAGAGGGATCACCGTATCCCTGGCTGACGCCCGTATAACCCATTCCCGGGCTTACTCCCGAAGACTGGCCCGATGCTTGGCGCAAAAAATTCCCGCAGCCTAAAGCCAATGTCGCAGCCTGTTGGCAAAGATCCTCGCCCATTGCGCTCACCAGATCCCTCCGCTCACTCAACTTCTGGAAGAATGCAAGCGAGGCATTAACCTACATCCAAAGAGATAAAAAATTAAGTAACTTCAATCAGACATTTATATTCAACTAATTTGGTTCAAGTCAGACTTGTTGGGCAACTTACGAGATTGTATGCCATACGCTCATCGATCTGACCCCTAGGCGCATACCTCTCCCCACGTTCAAAGTTTACAGGGGCTACTCTCCTCCGCGTGATGCGGTAGTACCACTCATCGTACTGATCGATGCTGATAACGGGGTCTGGCTCCGAGACGATGGCCGCCAGTGTGTCCTGCCAAGAAGTCCAAAGCTCTATTTCGGCCGCGCACAATTCGTACGCATTGGCGGTGCCAAACACTCCGACATCCGGTGGGTTCCTGTTAACCCTCATATCCGGGGCATCGACTGGCAAACCCTGCTCCAACTCAAAATGGCGCATTGCTCGGTCGGGCAGCTGCCACTCTGCGAGCTCGAAATGGATCAGGGGTGTGCGCTGCAACCCGGAGAGCGTGAAGACGAACGACTCTCCCACCCGTCGCGCCAAACGTATGTACGGTGCCCAACGCATTTGGCCCGGAGATAGACGGTCGAACTCCCCTCGATAGTACGTAATGTTGTGATGGGGATCGACTCTCCTCTTGTAGTGGCTAGCCCTCCGGCTGTACTCCCAAGCACACAACCGAGGCCAGACTTTGTCGGTTCCATCCCTACGCGTTGGTGCACCGGGAGCAAGGTGTTCGTAAGACCACACCTGAGAACATCAAAAAATTATATTTATATCGTCGATTCAACAAAAATAAAACACAATAACGAAGACATGATTTATATGATATACCTGCAATAGCGAGAGACATGCACATATGGCTTTGGAGTTGGGCCTCGTTGCCTTGTGCAATGCTCGGTACAGATACGAAAGAACCGCTGCACCCCAGGCATAATCCCCAACCTCCGACAGGTTACCCAACAACGGTAAATATTTCACGCTGACCGTGTTCTTCGACGTCGTTGGGAATAAAATTGCTCCCATCACCCACAAGAGGAAGGCCTTTGTGTACACCACAAGCTCACGGCCCGTATAGTTTTCCGGCAAAACCCCGTAGGTATCTACCAACCACTTCAACTTTATACCACCAGTGCTAAATTGATCCTGGGGTATCGAAGTGAAGAAGTCTCGCGCTGTTCTCTTATTCGTTGCGTCTGACGGAGGAGCAATTACCGGCCGCCCCGTCACCGGCAACCCCAAGATGAACCCTACATCTTCTAGGGTAATCGTCATCTCTCCGATCGGGAAGTGAAACGTATTCGTTTCACTTCTCCACCTCTCAACAAGGGCACCTATCAAGGCCCGGTCAAGCTGTTGAAAGATCTGCCCATGCGTGAAAATCCCAAACCCAATTCCACGCAGTATTCTTTTCTGGGAATTGTTCAAGGTCCATCTCGTGAACTCGCGAGATACTTCTACGGTGGTGAGAAGTTCTCTTTCCTACGAATTATTAATAAATACAATTTGAGCAAAATGAACGGTAAAACAACGTTCGTAATAATAAGAAAGTTGATAAATAATGTATCTTACTCCACCATCCCATATGAGCGTACTGATATGGTTGGCTTGGTCGTATAACACGGATGGATCTTCTGGTCCAGGGATAAATTCCATTTTTTGCAACTGAAACTATGGAATCGGATTTTACAAACGCTAGCACATGAACAAATACATACATATATAAATCCTCATCACCGCTAGCACATGCTCAATGCATAATCAAAACCACGCATAAAACGCAATATTGATCACAACTATAGATTAGAAACATGTAAAGGATTGATTTTGTGAACTTACGTGATCTATTAGGGGGGGTATTAAAGCTGCTCTTATGAAGAAATTGCGCAGATCTGCTTGCCAACGCCGCTGGGAATATTTGTGAGTAGGAAGAACGGAGAAGAAGAGTGTAGAAGTTATAGGGGGTGAATCTTTTGGGTTTGAATATATATATATTGCTGTCGGACAATATATATTTGCCGTCCGCTATATAGTATCGCGGGTCTGTTCCTTGTCCGCTATATAGTATCGCGGACGCTAGACTTTTGGTTGTTTTGGTAGTTTTCTCTACGTCCGCTATACTATGTAGCGGACGGCCCCGCAGAATTTTTTTGGTTGTCTTCTCTACGTCCGCTATACTATGTAGCGGACGGCCCCGCAGAATTTTTGTGGTTGTCTTCTCTACGTCCGCTATACTATGTAGCGGACGGCCCCACAGAATACCATTACTTAGTTTTTTCTTCTACACTTTGTTCCACCTCTCCAACACTTAGTTTTTTCTACACTTAGTTTTTTCTTCTACACTTAGTTCCACCTCTCCAACACTTAGTTTTTTCTACACTTAGTCCAAACTGTCCGCTATATAGTATCGCGGATATACTTACCGCAGAAAATGGTTGGCACGGACCAGACATTTAGTTCCCGACCTTCCCGAACCCGGCCTAAGCGGAGGGCCCCTTATATCCGCTATATATATAGAGCTATACAATGTGGCGTAATGTAATAAATTGGAATAAATTGGCGCCCGTAATGCAGTTTTAATAAATTGAAATAAATTGGCCCGAAGACTTGTTTTAGCGACATAGTACGTTAATGCTATTTTAATAAACTGACGCCCGAAGACTTGTTTTAGCGACGGAATCAACAATCTCAATTTTTCCAAAAAATAATGTACGATTCATAATCAACGATCTCAATATATCGAGGCAACAAAAAAAGGCACAATTAACCAAGAAAAAATTTGAAAACATAATAAACAAGAACATAAATATTTTTATTATAATAAACTATGGTTCACAAATGGGGTACGAAAGCTTTTCACAAGCGCTCCGATCAAAGATTACAACTTGAAAATCCCACCACCCAAGGTGTTCGAACACTACAAAGTCCCCGAGTTCGAGGCCATGCTGGCGCACGAAGACGTTCCAACCCTCTGCGAATTCCTTTTTTTGGGATCGGCCGGGCTTCAGCTTGATTTCAACCTGCCATGCCCCCTTGCGGCTATATAATCTTGCACTATCATGAATTGTTGTAAATTGATTGGTAAATGCTTCCGGTATGTCCTACCAAACACAAAATACAAAAAATAGGTTAGTTTTGGTTAAGAAAAACAAAAGATCAAACTTTTAACACACGAAAATACAGAGAAAGAGAAAGAGGGATAGCCTACAAGTTCATGCTCAAATCCCGGCATCATGACTTTGAAAAAGTGTTTGCCTACCAGGTGCAAGTTGCCAATATAATCGTAGGCGTAGGTGGTCTCCGATCCAGAAGCCATCGAGATCGTCGTTGAGGGGAGGACGGTGGTGTCGGCGGAGATGTGGGTGACCGGAGATGTGAGTCGCCGTAGATGGGGTAGCGGCTTTAGGTTAGATGTTCGAGAGAGGGGACGCCGTCCGCTACAATAATATATATACCCCGATCTGATTAAATATTTATAGCAGGAGAGAGTTGACGAAGGGACGCCGTCCGCTACAGATACCAAGGGGACACTGTTGACGCCATACAGATACCAAGGGGACACTGTTGACGTCATACAGATACCAGGGGACAGTTCTCGGGGCTCACGCCCGAGACTTTATAGGCGACCGAGAGGACAGGCCCTGACATGTGTCAGCCTAGAGATCGTCCGCCATACAGTATGGCGGACGCCTTTTTCCTGACACATGTCAGGAACAGAAAGGCGTCCGCGAGACTGTCTCGCGGACATGGGAGGAGGGCAAAAAGGTAAAACTCCCGTCCGCGAGACAGTATGGCGGACGGGTACCAGTTTTGGAAAAAGGCGCGATCTGGACCGTCCATCTTTCAGGATGGACGGTCAGATCGCGCTAGCAACTTAACTCCATTTGCTAGCGCTATCAATGGATCAGCTCCCTATATATATATATATATATATATATATATATATATATATATATATATATATATATATATATATATATATATATATATATATATATATGTATACATATATATGTGTGTGTGTGTGTGTGTGTGTATATATATATATATATATATATTCGTATATATATATATATGTATGTATATGTACATATATATGTATACACACACACACACACACACATATATATATGTATACCTATATATATGTATATATACACATATACATATATCTGTATATACATATATATATATATATATATATATGTATATATATACATATATACATACATGTATATACATATATATATATATATATATATGTATATATATACATACATGTATATACATATATACATATATGTATATATATACATGTATATACATATATATATATATATATATATATATATATATATATATATATATATATATATATATATATATATGTATGTACATGTACATACGTACATGTATATACATATATATATATATGTATATACATATATATATATGTATATATATATATATATACATGTATATATATATATATACATCTATATATATGTATATTTATGTATATATTTATATATACATATATATATATATATATGTATATGTAGATATATACATATATATGTACGTATGTATATATATATATATATATATATATATATATATATATATATATATGTATATATATGTATATATATATATATATATATATATATATATATATGTATATATATATATATATATATATGTATATATATATATATATATATATATATATATATGTATATATAGATATATATGTATATGTACATATATATATGTAGGGGGCCGATAAAGATCCACCGGTGGATGTTATCCACCGTACCGCAACAAGGAGTTGTCGTTCGCTGTGCTTTGAGAGGGCCCACCCCCACCCCCGAATCGCAACTAGAAGTTGCAGTTGTATGTCTTTTTTATTCTCTTTTCCTTTTTTGCCCTTTCTTTTCCTTTTTTTCTTTTCCTTTTTTTTCCTTCCTTTTTTGTTTTTTCGTTTCCCTGTTTTCTTTTCCTTTTTTGTCCTTCTTTTTTTTTGGTGGCCCCCTCCTTTCCCTTTTTGCCCTTTTTAAAACCCTCCAACCGCAACAAGGACTTGCGGTTCCACCCCTTTTCTTCCCACCCCCTAACCGCAACTCCTTATTGCGGTTCTCTCTCTTTTTTTGTGGGCCCCCCTTCCTCCTTCCCTTTTTTCTTCACTTTTCCTCCTTTTTTCTTCCCTTTTTTCCCCTTTTCCCCCTTATTTCCTCACGCCCCACCCGCCCCCCAACCGTAACAAGGAAGTGCGGTTCCCCCCTTCCCGTGGCCCCCACCCCCGAACCGCAACTCCTTGTTGCGGTTCCCCCTTCCCCCCTCCCTTTTTTCTTTCTTCTCCTTTTTTCTTTCTTTCTTCCCCTTTTTTCTTCCTTTCCCACGGCCCCACCCGCCCCCCAACCGCAACAAGGAGGTGCGGTTCCCCCTTCCAGTGGCCCTTACCTCGAACCGTAACTCCTTGTTGCGGTTCCCCCTTCCCGTGGCCCCCACCCCCGAATTCTCTCTTTCGTGCATCCCTATTTTGTTTTCTTTTTGTTTTCTTCTCGTGGCCCCACCCCCACTTCCTTTTTTGTTTTCTTCGTGGCCCCCACCCCCGGTTCTTTTTTTTTGTTATCTTTTGCGTGTCCTTTTTTTTGTTTCCTTCGCACCCCCGAACCATGTGGCCTTCCACTTTTTTCTTTGTGGCTCCCACCCCCAACAACACTTTGCCCCCCTCCCCGCAACAGCCACCCTCCCAACGACACTTGGCTTCTCCCCCAAAAGTTGGCCCCCCAGCACACACTTGACTTCTCTGCTTGCCCCCCACGAATAGAGAAAGAAAATCCGTGAGTCTGTGATGTTCATACTCACGGGTTGAGTCTGTGATGTTCATACTCACGGGTCTTCTTTCTTCTCTTTCCCTTGCTTTTCTCACTTTATAATTCGTTCTCCCCCAATTCTTTCTGTGGACAGAATCCTCTCTTTCACTCTACATATTTTTCCCAACTCTTTCTTCCATCTTCTTCATACTTCAAAGATTATCTGCATAATCTTCACGATAACATAAACAAAAATATTCTACGGTCAAAAATCGGTGGATAACCGCTAGAAGATTAAAATATATCAAGTTTAAAGCAAGTAAGTATTTCGAATTTCCTTATAATTCATTATTAATTTCAAATTGTTCTTACCATAATTGTTCTTACCAGTAGATTGTTTAAATTGTGTTATGCTTACATTGTTCTTACCATAATCTCAAATTTGTGTATTTTAGAGTTTAAAATTATGGATTGAACTAGATTTCTGGTTATGTGTGTTTAATGTGAATACGAAACGTAATTGTCGCTAAAGGTGAAAACTTAATTAGACAGTTTTTCACAAATTTATAAAAAATAGCTAGAGCTAGATTTTGCCAAAGTACAAAAAATAGACCCTAGTTATTTTTAAAAGATCTGTATCAGGTAAAAATTTCATATTTTTCCAAAGACTGGAAAGGGGTTAACTGATACGGGCAACCTTGTAACTTTGCAGTGTAATTTAAAATATCAAGCTAGAGCGATTTTGCGCGAAACTTTTATGAGAACCCTAGGATGTTGGGAAGTTCCAATTCCCAGGAATTCGGGCCATTCCAAAGTCCTTAGCTATTTTTTTGGCCGAACGGGCTTTTAAGCGCTCGATCCGGACACCGGTTCGGGATTTTTGGCGAAACTTTTGTAAAATACTTTTTAGATCAAGAATGATTTTAGGAAGCTTAAAATAGCATTTTAAAGCACTTTTGAGATTTTCTGAAGCCAGGGGCATTTTGGTAATTTGCCACCCTGAGAGGGGTATTTTGGTAATTTTCCCGGTAAAGTTTTTCAACGGACTTTTTAGTCCAGAAATGTAATTAAAACACCTGAAATGTTTTTTTGAAGCTGATTTGGGGCGTTAGGGTGATAATGAATCCCCAGGGGCATTTTGGTAATTTGAGGCTCAGCGGGGATATTTTGGTAATTTAACATTGTAAAATTTTCCGACTAACTTTTAGTCGGAGAAAGGGTGTAAGACACCCGGAAAGTTATTTTTTCCAGTTCTTCTGAGATGTTTGTTGGGGCGATGGATGTCAGCGGGTATTTTGCATAAGTTGGGGGTGTTTTGGTAACTTTCCCCCTGAAAATACCCTGAGGAAATATTTGGTATATAATTGACGTAATACATTTAAAAAGTGGTTTTAAAGCGATTTTGTGGTGTTGGTGGTGTAGCGGCCATCGGGGGGTATATTGGTAAATTGCCACGTTGGCTCTAAATTTTAGGGAAGTAGAGTAATTAAGCGTTCGGAGTGGTGGGAAGTGAGGAATTGTTTTAATACATTGAAATAATGAGATAATGACTATTGCTAATGCGTTGGTAAGCTAGGTTAAACATCCAGTTATAGTTTTGGAATGTAAATATTATGGACGCTAAGTTGGTTTACGATTATATTTTGTTCTTAGAGATATGAATTTCTACCCCGGACCTCATGATACATCAATCCTATACGATGACGATGACCACGTCGCGAGGCACGTATTTGACGGTGTCGATAGGGGTGTTTTGGAAACAATTCAAAGCACAAGTCACCTCGAAGAGTGGGTACTAAACGAGGAACAAATACAACTATTACACCGTCAAAATTTATCTATGTTCACCGATTGCGGGATTTGGTCTCGACACGACGATTGCCTTATATCCGCTCTAGTTGAACGATGGAGGAGCGAGACGAACTCATTTCACTTCCGGTTTGGTGAAATGACGATTACATTAGAGGACGTCGGATTTATACTTGGAATCCCATGTCACGGCAAACCCATTACTTTGAGCAAAACGTCTGCATCCATAGCGAATATGGCTAGGCAGTATTTTTCGAGAATTCCAAAGGAAGCTCTTACATCAAACGGCATCAAACTTAAATGGCTGAGAGAGCAGTACGGCGTGCTACCGGATGAATACACTCCTCATGATTTCGTGACGTATACGAAGGCATTCCTTCTGTATATTATTGGAGCTATATTACTTCCGACGCATTCGAAAAACACGGTGCATCCGAAGTATATGGTGTTCTTGGAGGATCTTGAGGAGGTATACTCGTATTCGTGGGGTTCAGCTGTCCTTGCGCACCTATATCGAGCACTGCATAAGGCTACGAGAGTGGATGCCAAGTCCATTGCCGCCTGCCTGACTCTATTACAGGTATGAGCATTTATATTCTTGGTTTGATGTGTCAAAATATTCGTGATTAATTACTAATTCCATATAATGTTTGCATTCACAGGTTTGGTCTTACGAGAGGCTACCCACGGGTCGTCCACAACCGCGGGAATATTCCGATGAGACGTGGCCTAGGGTGTGGGCCTGGGGGCCTACGACCAACCGGAAGAGACGGGTAAACCCTCACCACCATCTAAAGTTCTATCGGGGGGAACTAGATATACTGGATGCATCCCAGGTGACGTGGCAGCCATATGGCAAGGTGATGCATCGGTTGGATGAGTGGTGTTGGCAACTTCCGGTGTCGTACGTGCTGGCAGGTTTGGTTCGGGTGCCGCTTATTCACTTCGAAGTATGTGAGTTTCAGATGCCCGATCGAGCTATGAAGCAAGCTGGCTGTCTACAAGGGATACCAAAACCCGCTGTAGACATGCGGCCATACAGGAGTGGTCGAGGGCCGAAATTCGAGGTGCCTGATGCCTTGAATTTGTTGAGCGACGAGGTGCAACAGTGGAATACTTGGCAAGAAACGTATGATAGCCTTGTATCGCTGAAGCACGACGGCACCAGTCTTGAGGAGTACCTGCAATGGTTTCTCAAGGTGACGCGCACGAGGGTGAATCGCCCTTCCCAGCCGACGAAGACATCGTATGCGCCACGTGAGTTCTATGACCAGTTCTGGGCATTGAACATTGTAAGTCACCCTAGTGTTGTTTCAATATTTATTTGCGCACCTTATCGACCATGCCTGAAATGATGACGATGATTTTTCTATGCATGTTTTTTAGGTTGACCAGGGCACTGAGGTGTTCAAGCAGCTTGAGCAATTTGACTGGTACGTTGCGCATGCTCCTGACAGTCTCAAGAGCTCCATTGAGAGGTACAAGACTGATCTTCACAACTTTGGGGTTGCGTACCGGGGTTACCGAGGGGAGCCGTCTAGTCGCTTGCCTCCTGACGCGTACGACTCTCAACCCCAGAGTCAGGTGTGGGAGCCGTCTAGTCGCTTGCCTACTTACGCTTACTACTCTCAGTTCCAGAGTCAAGTAGGATTCCAGGCGTCGCGCCCAAGCATCCGGTCGGATAAAGGACAACCGACGAAGCCATTAAGTCCGGCAAAACGGGAGTGGATCGACCGGCACTACTTCGGGCATGAGCCCGTCGATTCAACTGACTTTCCTGTTGCAGGAATCGTAGCTCACTTTGATATGAGACTGTTGGCGCCGGACACAGATATTTCGAACTGGGTCATGGACGCTTACATAGATCTGCTCCGTGTTAGAGAGCTAAGTAATAACCCCTCCCAAACATGTATCCCTCTTTTCTAGCCCTCCTCTTGGTGAATAGCATGAATGACTTCACAGCATGGAGGAGGATGCGAGGGACAAGCAAGGGTGCATGGCGACCATCTGCAAACGTGCTTGCCTTATTGAACTCGAGCGATCAATGTCATGCATCTGAGGCAAACCTAATCATGATACCTTGTCTTCACGGGTGCCACTTCTTCCTATTAGTTCTCCATCCAGCGAACAAAACGGTCCACATATACGATAGCCTAAGGGAAGACGGACCTGGTGGGCAGCTGGCGGAGATGTACTCCACGTACATCAATGCGGTGGTTAGTTTATATTTCTTGAGCTTCGCTCATAGTCTATTCTTCTTGTTAAGTAGGCTTGATAACTTTTCTTACTGTTGGATGCAGACTACTATCATTCCACTAGCGTGCCGACATGTTACGGGGGAAGCCATCACGAGCAAAACAATGATAGAGCCTTGGACGGTCGTGATGATACAAAACCGACCAAAGCAATATAACAGTCATGATTGCGGGATTTACGTCCTCAAGTACATGGACTACATAGCTCGCTCGGATGTGCTCGAAAATACGTCGTGGTCTCGAAAGGATGCAATGACGTTTAGATATCGGATAGCCTGGGAGCTGAAAAAGGGTGTAGCTAGACGCCTTCCTTACCATTCCCCTGAGATGTAGTTGATGTTCGTATGGATTATTATTAGTATTATTGGATTTTGGATATTAAGGTTTCAAATTGAATTAGCCTTATTATTACTTTAGAATGATTTTGGACAATGGGCTAACTAGCGTGCCTAAGGTGTAATGAGCGAAAAAAAGTGACAAAACAAATTACAACTTTTTTCGCAAGCTAAGAATTGGCGCGCTAAAGTGTGCGCGAATAGGGGCATCGTAGGAAAATTCAAAAAATAATTTGTCTCGTTTTTGCCGAAATTCATAGAAATGGGCTAACTAGCATGCCTGAGGTGCAATGAGCGAAAAAAAGTGACAAAACAAATTACAACTTTTTTCGCAAGATAAGAATTGGGCGCTAAAGTGTGCGCGAATAGGGGCGTCGTAGGAAAATTCAAAAAATAATTTGTCTCGTATTTCGCCGAAATTCATAGAAATGGGCTAACTAGCGTGCCTAAGGTGCAATGAGCGAAAAAAAAGTGACAAAACAAATTACAACTTTTTTCGCAAGCTAAGAATTGGGCGCTAAAGTGTGCGCGAATAGGGGCGTCGTAGGAAAATCCAAAAAATAATTTGTCTCGTTTTTCGCCGAAATTCATATAAATGGGCTAACTAGCGTGCCTGAGGTGCAATGAGCAAAAAAAAAGTGACAAAACAAATTACATCTTTTTTCGCAAGCTAAGAATTAGGCGCTAAGGTGTACGCGAATAGGGGCGTCGTAGGAAAATCCAAAAATAATTTGTCTCGTTTTTCGCCGAAATTCATAGAAATGGGCTAACTAGCGTGCCTGAGGTGCAATGAGCAAAAAAAAAGTGACAAAACAAATTACAACTTTTTTCGCAAGCTAAGAATTGAGCGCTAAAGTGTGCACGAATAGGGGCGTCGTAGGAAAATTCAAAAAATAATTTGTCTCGTTTTTCGCCGAAATTCATAGAAATGGGCTAACTAGCGTGCCTGAGGTGTAATGAGCGAAAAAAAAGTGACAAAACAAATTACATCTTTTTTCGCAAGCTATGAATTGGGCGTTAAAGTGTGCGCGAATAGGGGCGTCGTAGGAAAATTCAAAAAATAATTTATCTCGTTTTTCGCCGAAATTCATAGAAATGGGCTAACTAGCGTGCCTGAGGTGCATTGAGCGAAAAAAAGTGACAAAACAAATTACATCTTTTTTCGCAAGCTAAGAATTGGGTGCTAAAGTGTGCTCGAATAGGGGCGTCGTAGGAAAATCCAAAAAATAATTTGTCTCGTTTTTCTCCGAAATTCATAGAAATGGGCTAACTAGCGTGCCTGAGGTGCAATGAGCGAAAAAAAGTGACAAAATAAATTACAACTTTTTTCGCAAGCTAAGAATTGGGCGCTAAAGTGTGCGCGAATAGGGGCGTCGTAGGAAAATCCAAAAAATAATTTGTCTCGTTTTTCACCAAAATTCATAGAAATGGGCTAACTAGCGTGCCTGAGGTGCAACGAGCCAAAAAAAAGTGACAAAAAAAATTACAACATTTTGCGCAAGCTAAGCATTGGGCACTAAAGTGTGCCCGAATACGCTATTCCAAAAATATCAATAATCCACAAGCCAAATCACAAATTAAAGGTTTCACAAACCAAATCACAAATATAAACATTATAAAAGTTCAATTTATACAACTGAAACATTAATCCTAACACTCTTCCTCATCATCGTCCTCCTCGACCATACTGCCAGGTTCGATACCTAGCACTTTATAATGGTTTCTCTTGTCATGATCAGTCATCTTATTACACAACGCACACTTTCGCAAATTTTTTTGACCCGTTGCTTCTTCAATCGGATTCTTCATGCGTATTGCTCGTTTTCGCCCTTTTGTTTGAGAAATAATTGGATCAAAAATGTCGTCCTCCTCACCTTGCAGGCTAGTGCCGTCAATGACTGGCTGTGAAGCTCGATTGAATCTACCGGATGGAGTCGTCCGAGGGTCCCGTCTTTCTGGTAATGCCATCCTAAACTGTGCATGCTTAGCCTTATCCCGTGCGGCTGCTTCAACTTGATACCTGTACCCATCAAATGTTGACGCTGCATCCATTGATAAACCGTGCATGATGTTACAAAGGTGATTATATCGCAGCGTCTCAGATTGCTCGAAATCGACTGAAACATTGGGCACGTAAGGAATGTGACCGTGGACTCTATTGGCTTCCTTCGTCCACCGTTCCAAGATATACTCTGGAGGGATTTCACTAGCATTCTTGGCGCTAAAAACCCTCAACGCGTGTCGACAAAGTATACCTTTATGCTCAAACAGTTGACAGTTGCAATTAACCAACCCGGTGTCCATACAAACTGCTACGGTAAAATGTCTTCTTTTCCTCGGAGCCGACGAAGAGCACGGATTGGCGAAATTCGTCACATTTGTCAAAGCATAAACCTTGAGGTCTCTGGTGGAATACTCGTGCAACTTTGTCATGCTATATTGATTCGACTTTAGTAGTTCCTCTTGAAACTGTCTAAACATTTCCTTGGTATAGACTTGAGCCGCATGAGCCTCCAAAGGTGAAAAACTAATATGGCTCTTTCTTTGTAAACTGTAGCCGCGTCGGCTTCTCTCTCAAGGTAAAATTGCCTGTCAAGGACTTTCTGCATCTCTAGTACGAACTCTGTTATACTTGAAGACTGGCCTACGTACCCATCAAAGAATGAATTCATACTTTCGCTTCTCGAGGTCGTAGTCATTCCGGCTGCAAAAAACTTCTTCGTGTAGGCACCGACCCACTGTGTCTTGATCGCATACAACGATTGTAACCATTCATGATTGTACAAAGAGTAGTCATCCATTAACTTGGCCCACCTCTCCTCGAACACGTCTACCGTCAACGATTTCTTCACACATGTATTAAAGTCAGTCTTGAATGTCGGATGGTTTGCATATACATTGTGAAGCCGTTCAGGATATTTGTTGCTTATGTGCCATGTGCACAGGCCATGGTGAGTATCTGGAAGGACCTTAGCGATTGCATTTTTCATTGCCAGATCTTGGTCGGTGATGATGGTCTTTGGAGGAATATGATACATTGCTTTAAGCCACGTTTCAAATAACCAGGTAAATGACTCCTCCGTCTCATCCCTAAGCAGGGCAAAGCCAAACAAGATTGACTGATAGTGGTGGTTCACCCCGGTGAACGGAGCAAAAGGCATAGAGTACTTATTTGTGCGGTATGTGGTGTCAAACGTCACAACATCCCCAAAATTTTGGTAAGCAGCTCTAGAACGGGCATCCGCCCAAAATATAGTACTAATGTGGTTCTCATCATCCAGTTGGAGACTGTAAAAGAAGCCAGAATTCTCACTCTGAAGACTCCTGAAGAGATCAAGTGTAGCTTGAGAATCACTCTTACCGAAAGACTCTCTCCTCTGAACATGAAGTTCATTTCGAAGGTCAACTTCGTTGAAACTCAACTTGTCAATCCCCCCAGCCTGGCTTGAGAGAACCCCCATCATTCTAGAAGGTGGAATTTTAGCCTCGGCCATTGTAAATATCAGTTGTCTGTGTGCCGCGCTTATTTCTCGGTGTTGATGAATTTGACCAATCTTACTAGGGGTCATCAACTGATGATTATGGCTCAAATCCACTCCCGTCACAACCCAATGGTTTTCATTTTTCCGGTGTACTGCATACACATGGGCCTTGCAGCCGGTACCCGAAAATGTGTCCCGTTTTCTTTGTCTTGATGGCCCTTCGTCACTGATCCGAACAACGGGGGGTACATGCGGTGCTCCTCTATGACACTCAAATAGTCTTCCACAAATTTGATCTGTATTCGCCCGTTTTCTAGTCGTCTTAATTCTAATACCGAAACCTATCGTTTTCGAATATGCTCTATAGTATGCTTCAACTTCGTCCAGTCTTTGAAAAACTTGACCCAAGTAAGGTGGATCAGAATCTTCACAAAAAATATTTCCTCCAGTTGCATCCATATTTATACTGAAATCTAAAAAATAAAAATTATATCATTCTCAACAAGTCATAGAATTAAATAAAAGAAAAATAAAAATTATTTAAAAGTCATTCAGAAAATTTATATAACGTAAAATTACCAAAATAGCCCCCGATGAGCGGCAAATTACCGAAATGCCCCTGGGGGTTCATTATCACCCTAACGCCCCAAATCAGCTTCAAAATAACCTTTCAGGTGTTTTACTTACATTTCTGGACTAAGAAGTCATTTGAAAAACTTTACCGGGAAAATTACTAAAATACCCCTCTCGGGGTGGCAAATTACCAAAATGTCCCCTGGCTTCAGAAAATCTCGAAAGTGCTTTGAAATGGGATTTTAAGCTTCCTGAAATCATTCTTGATCTAAAAAGTATTTTACAAAAGTTTCGCCCAAAAATCCCGAACCGGTGTCTGGATCGAGCGCTTAAAAGGCCGTTCGGCCAAAAAAATAGCTAACGGCTTCGGAATGGCCCGAATTCCTGGGAAATGGAACTTCCCAACATCCTAGGGTTCTCATAAAAGTTTTGCGCGAAATCGCGCTAGCTTGATATTTTAAATTACACTGCAAAGTTACACGGTTGCGCGTATCAGATAACCCCTTTTCAGTCTTTGGAAAAATCTGAAATTTTTCCCTGATACAGATATGTTAAAAATAACTAGGGTCTCTTTTTTGCACTCTGGAAAAATCTAGCTCTAGCTATGTTTTATAAATTCGTGAAAAACTGTCTAATTAAGTTTTCACCTTTAGCGACAATTACGCCCCGCAATCAGCTTCAAAACAACATTTCAGGTGTTTTAATTACATTTCTGGACTAAAAAGTCCGTTGAAAAACTTTATCGGGAAAATTACCAAAATACCCCTCTCGGGGTGGCAAATTACCAAAATGCCCCTGGCTTCAGAAAATCTCGAAAGTGCTTTGAAATGAGATTTTAAGCTTCCTGAAATCATTCTTGATCTAAAAAGTATTTTACAAAAGTTTCGCCAAAAATCCCGAACCGGTGTCCGGATCGAGCGCTTAAAAGTCCGTTCGGCCAAAAAAATAGCTAACGGTTTCGGAATGGCCCGAATTCCAGGGAAATGGAACTTCCCAACATCCTAGGGTTCTCATAAAAGTTTCGCGCGAAATCTCGCTAGCTTGATATTTTAAATTACACTGTAAAGTTACAAAGTTGCGCGTATCAGTTAACCCCTTTCCAGTCTTTGGAAAAATATGAAATTTTTACCTGATACAGATCTTTTAAAAATAACTAGGGTATCTTTTTTGTACTTTGGCAAAATCTAGCTCGAGATATTTTTTATAAATTCGGAAAAATTCTAATTTTGACGCCCTAAAAAATCGCTATTTTGGAATCTTTCGAATGTAATACCCCGATTTGTAAAAACGTAATTTTGACGCCCTAAACACGAATTTTAGACTATGGTAAGAACAATTTAAGCGTAACACAGTTTAAACAATCAATTGGTAAGAACAATTTGAAATTAACATTGAATTATAAGACAATTTAAACAATCAATTGATAAGAACAATTTGAAATTAACATTGAATTATAAGAAAATTCAAAATACTTACTTGTTTTAACTTGATATATTTAAAGAAAAATCCACCGATCTTCTAGCGGTTATCCACCGATCTTCTAGCGTAAATTTTTTTTTTTTGGTACTGTTGTGGAGATTATGCAGGTGAGATATGGAGAATGAAGAGAGTGGAAGAAAGGGTTCGGGGAGAAGGGATTTTAAAGAGAGAAAAGTGAGGAAGAGAGAAGAAAGAAGACAGAGAAAAATTATGTCCGTGAGTGAGCAGTAGTTAGTCAAAGGCTGTGAAGAAAGAAAAAAAAATGGCAGAGTCAGGCTGTGAAGAAAGAAAAAAGATGGCAGAGTCAAAGGCTGCGAAGAAACTCTGCAACCACCCACGCACAAGGAGACAAAAAAAAGGACACGAAAAGAAATAAAAAAAAGGACACGCAAAATAAAACAAAAAAGGAACCGGGGTGGGGTGGAGGGGGGCCAAGGGTGGGGCCAGGAAGAAAAAAAGTACACGAAAAGAAATAAAAAAACAAAAAAGGACACGCAAAATAAAACAAACAAAAAAGGAACCGGGGGTGGGGTGGGGCCAGGAAGAAAAAAAGGAAGGACAGAGAACCGCAACAAGAAGTTGCGGTTCGGGGAAGATAACAAAAAATAAGGACAAAAAAGGAAGGAAAAGAAAACAGGGAAAGGACAAAAAGAAAAAAAGAAAATAGGAAGGACAAAAAAGAAAATAGGAAGGACAAAAAGGGAAAAGAAAAAAGGAAAACAAAGGACAAAAAGAAAAAAGGAAGGACAAAAAAGGAAAAAGAAAAAAAGGAAAGGAAAGAGGGAAAGGAAAAAGAAAACAGTTCGGGGTGGGGTGGGGCCGCAAGCACACAGAGAACCGCATCTCCTTGTT
>JAVXUP010005068.1:0-22766 GCA_033070095.1 Escallonia herrerae | reverse complement strand
AAGACTTATCTACTCCGAATGGTCAACGCTGATATGAACGAGATCATGTTTTACAAGATTGCAAAGCATAAGCTTACCGTTGTTGGTGCGGACGCTAGCTACACCAAGCCATTGAAATCAAAATACGTCGTCCTATCTCCTGGTCAAACACTCGATTGCTTGTTACATGCCAACAAGCGCCCCGATCGTTATTACATGGCTGCTAGGGCTTACTCTAGCGGCATCGGCGTCCCCTTCGACAACACAACCACCACGGCAATTCTTCAGTACAACCTAAATTACGATCAATCTTCGCCACCAATACGTCCTTCCCTACCCTACTACAATGACACTTCCTCAGCTTTTAGATTTCTTGGTCAACTCAAAAGCCTAAATAGTGATGACTATCCGGATTCAGTTCCGCTTAATGTGACCCGAATGGTGACCACCGTTTCAGTGAACACATTCCCGTGCGTTAGCGCCACCAATGCTTCATGTGAGGGGCCCAATGTTACCCGACTTGCTGCTAGCATGAACAACATAAGCTTTGCAAACCCTGATTTTGCTATACTCCAAGCCTACTATAAGCACATAAAGGGCGTCTATGGTACCAACTTCCTTAGTTATCCCCCGCTTGTTTTCAATTTCACTGCGGATTACATGCCTCTAGAGCTAGAGGTACCAAGATTGGGGACAGAAGTGAAAGTACTGAAGTACAACACATCAATGGAGGTTGTTATTCAAGGTACTAACTTGGTTGCGGCAATTGATCATCCCATGCATCTCCATGGGCACAGCTTTTATGTCGTTGGCTATGGATTTGGCAATTTCGACGAGAAGAAGGATCCCTTGGCCTATAATCTTGAAGATCCGCCTCTCCGTAACACTGCTGCTGTCCCTAGAAATGGCTGGATTGCCATCAGATTCAGAGCAAACAATCCCGGTATATGTCGTATATTCTACTATGACTCTACCTTATGTTCTTAAATTTTACTAGTATTCCTTCCTTCCTTTATATTACATTTTCTAACTGTCCCAAATAGCAGGTCCATTTATTGCTTATAAGAAAAAAGGCACATATAGTGTAGCTTGAAACTTTATTTTCAGAACATTTGGCAAACCAGAGTGTTTTCTTTTAGAATATTTCTATATTGTGCTTCGTTTCCTTTCTTCCTTTTTATCAGGAGTTTGGTTTATGCACTGCCATTCGGAGCGCCACCTCACCTGGGGAATGGATACGGTGTTTATAGTTGAAAATGGCGAACGCCCCGACGAACGCATACTGCCACCACCTCCAGACATGCCGCAATGTTGAAGTTTATGGATATCTGCAGTGGAATATACACTTTTCTTTTCTGGTTTTGTTCTATATAAACCTCGGTCCGTTTTGTATGTAACTTAAAAAAGTTTTTCTGCGCATTTGTAAGCGATTTTAACTATTGTTTGTAAACAGCTATGATACTTCTGTGAGTACTACTATTATAGCATGGGCTATTGGCCTTGTTACAAAATAGAGATGCTTAACGTTCTGCCCCTATTAGCGTATAAAACGTTTGTAATTAATTCAAATTGAGCAACCTCGTGATGCATTTGTGTGTGTATTTGTGAGGGAAACGGATCTTAATTTTAAAGTGGGTGGACAGAATTTCATATTCGACCTCATAGATTCATATAAAATTCTGCAAAAAGCCATTGAGAGAGAGAGAGAGAGAGAGTCTTTTTTTATTTTGTAGATGACAGTTTGTTTCCAGTTTGAAGGTAAACAAAGTCTCTTATCAATAGATAGGTAGAGTAGTTTATACATTTTCAAGTAAATAGTTAGTATAAAGTCTTATTTCATAAACTTTGGATTCTTAAATTAATCTAAAACACTTCATAGTTTCGTTTCATGTGCATCAACTTATTCGTGGCACATTAATCAGAGATTTTACTTAACTCATTTAATGTACAAGTTCCTGCCTATAAATAAAGGCTTTGACCGCCAAACCTTAGTTGCAGGAAACTCCTAATGAGGTGACGTTTCTCTCTCGGAAATTCGCTTTTGCGATCCCAAGTTTGGAGCTCCATGGGATCTCGTCCCAAACTAATATGGGAACTCGATCCCGTTAGCTGGATAGAGATGCATGGAACAAGTGAGAGAATACCTGAAAATCAAGCCCTTTCAACTCAATTCCTTATTTCTCTTCTCTTTCAAGTCCTTAAAGCCTCCTAGTCTGTTGTTGCTGGCTATATAAACTATACTAAACAAATGATAATACTCTTTACTCATTTATTTATTCAAGCCGATCCCAACCTTAGATTCTTCTTGGTACTTACGCTCCCCCGCCCCCGCCCCCGCACCCGCTTTGTGCAACTAAGCACCAAACTTGTCTGAGGAAAAATAATGATCAAGATGAGCTGTTAGAGACGTAATTAGAATATCCTTAGACATAGTTATGGCCGACTTTTATTTTTTGTAAAAGTTTCTGCCTATAAATAAAGGTTTCAATTATAAGAATTGTGTGAGAAAAAGTAATAATGAAATGATTTCCCTCCCATGAACATCTCGTAAAATTTATCCCTAGATAAAAAAAAACATATCCAGAATATTCTATTAAACATAATCTAGGATTGTCTTTATTTGTCCCTATCTCTAACACTTCCCCTCAAGTTAGAGCACAGTAAAGAAATAAAGTGCATAATTTGAGCAATTGTTTCGTTTTTCTCATAGACAAGCTGAATTCATTTGGGATAGAGTGAGAAAAGATTTAGAGGAGAAAGAGAGCCATTTATTAGTTGCAGTATCAGAAAAAGAAAGGAGAAAAGGGAGTGGCAGCCGCTTGTGTGGTACAAGATTCGGAGTCGCGAGAAGGGCAACAAATGTTTGTGGAAAAACCAAAAAAGTCTGGAACAACCGTCAACCGAAGAAGATGCAGTGACCGGCGAGTGGCGGCGGCGAAGCAAGGACTCTACCGATCGAGTGGCGACAACCCTCTACCGGCGACGACACGTTGACGACCGTGACCTATGACTAGTCAATTCGTCAATTACTTTCATCATTTTTAATTTTAGGTATGCATTTTCAGATTGATGATTATTGATCATTTGCTTTCCTAATTTGATTTTCATTATTTCGTATATTAAATTTTGATTCCCTGAGTACATGTTGATTGAGAATTTGCGATGCTATATTGACAATTGAGAAAAGCTTAGTTGATTATCAAGTTTTATGGACTAGAATGACCAAGCTTAGTTCATTGTCAAGTTTAATGGACGTTTGAGAAAAGCTTTGTTGATTATCAAGCTTAGTTGATTATTCCGGAGTACATGTCTACCTACTTATTTGTTTTTCATTTGATGACCAAGTATCAGAAAAGGCAACAATCAGATTATAAGCATATGGAATTTCATTACAGAGAAGAACAACATATTCAGACATCTCTTTCCACCATTAAATAAAGACTACAACAAGAAGAAGAATCAGCAGAAGCAAGATAATAGTCTCACTACCAACACTAGACCCGATGTAAGTAGTAAAATAATAAGATATAAGACACAAATGATCACCTAAGAACAGTGAAAAAAATTGGGATATCAAAGCAAATATTGGGGACAAAAGAACACAATAGTCCTATACAGGGGTGAGGACGATTCGGTTGGTTCGGTTTGGAGGCTGAATACCAAACCGAACTGACCAACCTCGATTTGAGGAAAAAAACGAACCGTGGTTGAACGGTTCGGTTTCTGCAGATTGGACGGATTGAAGTGTTCGGTTTGGACGGTTTAATCGGTTTGGGCCAAACTCAATTTTGGACAAGTTTAGGCCCAAAAATTAATAACTTATACATACTAATAAGCTCCAAAAAAAACTGAATTTTTTTATCTTAATTATTAACACTTAGTAAGATGTAGGCGATGAATGAAAAATGTGTGTTACCTTAAGAGATTTAGGGTTTATCCCATTTTATATGAGTGGTTAGATAATTAGGGTTAGTAAAAATAACTAGAATCAGATAAAAATATAGATATGTTATATTATTATTTTTATATACGGTTGGTTCGTTTTATGTTGTTTCAAAAAAATCCGAATCGAACTGAATGTACGGTTTTTTTTTTTTTTTGGGGGGGGGGGGGGGGAACCAAACCGATTGATTTTTAGATTGGTTTGAAAATAGACGGATTGGTTGGTTCGGTTTTCACAGTTGGATCGGTTTCAACGGTTTAAATGCTCACCCCTAGTCCTATATATCACAATTACAGAACTAGGATATCAAAGCATAATTAATTAAGTCTCAAATGATGCATGTTATAGTAGATGATAAAAACTTATAGAACTATATATATCTTTGCGCCGAGGTGCATAATGTCCACCTTCTATCCCGACGAGGGCTTTGTCCCCATTAGAAGTACTGGAAATCAAAGCAAAATAAGGGTCAGATAAACATCTAGAAAGGAACTATTGGGAGCAAATCATATCTTATAAAAGCAAACAATCAGATGAAACAAAAAAAAAAGTGTATATCATATAATGAATTAAGAACAGTCCACCTTTAATCTCATCTTGTGTGCTATCACATGGTAAAGTCACACGTGAACGTAAACATCCTTGTAATGCTATTAGTTAAGAGCTCACTAAGTTTGGTAATTCCCAGTTGAAAATGCACACATTAAGACAAGATGTTCACCTAGAACAAGCATAATGCACCTTAAATTAAGAGGTAGCAAAAATGTTTGACCGTTTTTATGGAAACAAATAATTTGGTCTCTAACTCCTAAAATTTTTTTAGTGAATTCGACATATTTTTGACACTCCCTGGAGAGAAATCTTGGTCTGCCACTGACCTAAGGAGTGTCGTGTATAATTTATCCTAAACATTATAGCACTGCAGTTAACTTATGAAGTTAGGTAAAATCTTGCCGATTTAATGAGGCTAAATCCATGTCTTTCATGAGTAAACCATGTCTTTTCATGAAATTATAGAAAGTGTTAGATTAAAAACAGGTGAAGATTTAATTAACAATAAAGAAAAGAGGTTAAGGGTAATCTGTCTCCACTAAGATTTTGGTCTAAATTTGAGAAAACATATATGTTAGTTTTATTTTTGACACACATTAACCACACAATAGGTACAATTTTTTCTATATTTCGACTATTCTTACAATCATGCTATAGCATTTCCACGAATATATGTCATAAAAAATATTTAGTAAGAAATGTTTGTCGCTAAAGAAGGCTTGAGGAACCGCTGTAATAATATTTAGGAGTAATGTTACTCAACCCCTTAAAGTTAATTGACTTTCAAAACCTTATCTGTCAAACCAGTATCTTAGAAGAAGTCGTAACAGATATACTCATCTGTTGTAACACTATTTGTATTCTACATGTTTTTTTTACTTATCTCAGCATATTGTATTTTTAAAATACGGTACAGCCCTTTGTAATTTACCCCTTCAACACATCCACCCTACTTTCAACCTTCATCCATATAGCCTAGATTTCCGCATATAACTCTATAATGGAAGAAGTGATAAATTTCCATATTAAATAACTCAAGAAAAAAAAAGACTCATCAAGTAAAACTAGCCGATCTGCATAGGGGTGCAACTTGAGCAGCGCAATTTATGGGCAACTCGTGCCAGCCTATAAAAACATGGGCGTGTGGGCCTAATATTATAGTGACCGTGATGGACATAGGTACAAAATTTTGAGCCCGTAAAAGTATGGGTTGGACACGGACAAAAGTTATTCGAAGCCCGACTAGCCCGTGGCAAATCAAGTTTGTCGAACTTTTATATGATATATGAGTTACATATATAAATTATTCGTTGTCAGCACTATGTAAAGGTTAAGATGATTTTTGACCACACGTCTTAATTTTTCTTATGTACATAGTTGATTTTGGGAAGGCTTGTGATTGTGATGAGTTGCTATGATTAGGGGATGCAAGTTGTTAACATGGTTGGTGGGTGGAACATTCGTAAAAGTCTCCTGGTTGTTGTATGAAAGCGCTTCATCTTCAAAAATTTTGTGCATGTGGTCGTGGTTGGAAAGAGTTGTCGACTCTGGATAAAGAATTCTATATGGAGTGATGATCTGTAACTGAGGTGTAGGGAGGGTTTTAGATCGAAAGTGTTACACATCCTAACAACTTCTCTCCAGATTTTGGATTCACAGTAGTGAAATTGTTGAACCTAATTAAGAATATCCAATTCCATCCATGGTTTAGTATGCAACATTATGTGCACAACCAGGTGATTTAGAAATGATCTCTTCATTGTGTTGGCACATTCAAACTCGTGAACAAAAAGTTCGAACTCAAACTCTTAAAGTTATACCGAGTGGGGAAGTTAACAGGTGGCATCGGTAGGCCGAGGTTCACTTACTCCAAAATTTTTTCAATTTTTTTTTTTTGTGTTGGTGGTACATACAATCCATAAGGATAAAAGTGTGCCCTTAAAAGTTAAAAGTACTTAAAAGAAGATGTCCTTTAGTTATTTTAGTTATTTAACATGTTAGAATACTTTAAAATTTTAAGAATGATTAAAAAAATCTATTTAATTATTTTAAATGTTAAACTTACACAAATAATCACAAAAAGAGCAAAGTTATAAATATAATATAAAGACATAAAGTCAATAATATTTAACCACTGACACAGTCCACACCAATACACTTTATAATGCCACAGAGCATAGCACACCGCCTCTCTGCCTCTGCAGACTGCCCTTACCGCCTAATGGTTTCACCTGTTTTTGCCGTCAACCTCCTCAAGCAAGTCCATTTCTGGCAAAGATCCGATCAATCGAGACTCGAGCCAAAGTTTGGTGTAACAACGTAAGAGTTAGCCGAGGCGTCACGCAGTTGAGCAAACCGCTTCTGCATCAGGTGTCTTTGGATGCCTTTTATATATTGTATTTGAAGTGCCTTGAAACTGAATCAAGCTCAAGAACTGCTTGTTGCCGGCGGCCGACAGAGATTTCACGATGAACTTCCTATTTGTTTCTTAACATGGCGCGATTTTCAGGGTGAGATTTGTGTTTGATTTTTATAGTTACAATTGAATGCTTTGAAGTTTGAACCCTTTGTTAGAATTGAAGGATTAGAAAACTATAATTTCAGACCTTGAGTAACCAATTACTTCAAGATTGTCGAACCGCTCGTATTTATGCACGAAGCCTTTTGTACTTTGCACATACTTCATAACCTTCTTTGCAGCTCTCCAATGTACTATTCTAGGGTTACTTGATACCTCCTTCACTTTCCGACCGCAAAAGCTATGTCAAGTCTTGTGCAAACTTGAGCATGCATAAGATTATTCACAGTAGAAACATGAGGAATGTTTTTCATTTGTTCATTTTTAAGGTCTTCTTTAAGACTCATTTAACGTATCGATCTCCTTTTATGATAGGTCCATCCCAACACTATAAGAAATAGGGGCTTAAGCGACCGCCGGTTGCGGTTGCTAAAGGGTACACAGAGGTCGCTAATTGGGTTTAGCGATCGCAAACAGCGGTCTCTAATGCAGCGCTTGAGGATGGGTTGTTAAATATTAGCGATCGCAATATTTTCGCGGTTGCTAAATTTAGTGACTGCATTGACCAGTTTAGCAACCACCTCGACGGTTGCTAAATCTTTTTACTAATTAATACATTCTTTTATTAGCAACCGCGTTGACCAAATTAGAGACAAATGTAGTGATTGGTAATTTCTTTTTCTTTTTTGCAGTTGCTAATTTTTTTTACATTTTAATCTTTTTATAAATTTTCATTTTATTTGATAAAATCAGTAATCCCGATCATTACACTATCAAATGAAACTAATGGCACATTATTGATTCCAAAACTCACAAAGTAAAGCCTTACACAAAATTTTCATTTCATTACCAATCATATCCAAAAAGATGATTAACAATGTTAAATCTCCACCATAAACATTATCTTGAACAACAATAAAGAAATGAATTAAACACCTAGACTAGGACCAACAAAAAGGTTACTACACTTAAGAATGTACAAGTTCGTCAAAGTCCGAATTCATCAAGGTTCGTATCGTGAGCAGAATTTTCAGGTAAAGGAAGTGGCAAGGTTGTCATTTCCTTCACAGATTGTTGAAGGCATGCCAGGTCCAACATCGTTCTCACCACGTCTAGAATTACCAATGCTAGGCACAAGCACGCGCTGCTGAAACAAAAGAAGTTAATTAGCAAGGTCAGAGAAACAGCCAATTTACTTTATAAAAAAAAAAGTTACTTCTAGCAATACCCACACATAAATCTACAACCCTGCATATCAGTATATGTATTCGGTTCGAGAAAAAAAAACATAATTTCACTTGGCTCTAACACTCTATTCGCAGAAGAGACATATCATTTTACTTAACAAGACACTATAGTTCATGTAACTGTCAAGTTTTATAAACTGTAAATGAACCATTTCAAGTAGAAGTAACACCACAACTGGTTAAGTTAAGAAAAAAGGACTCGCCAAAGTTTATCTAATCTGAAGCAAACCGCAGCAAACTATTTATGCAAGCTAACATATATGCACATTACGTACTGCGGTAGCTTAAGAATTATAATCAATGCATCTCCGGTCTACACATGAATCACCTGCGCAGAACCATAGCTAAAAACATCATAACCCTGTTAAAAATCATCAACAAACTCCAAAATTTACTTAAGCAACCGTAAAAAAAAAAGTCTGTTGTTAAGCCAGAAATTAACAAGACCCGCAAAACATTGACCCAACCCAGTGTTATTAAAAGCGCGCCTAGGCGCAAGGCGCGCTTAGGCGCACAACTCGCACCTCGCCTAGGCTAGGCGCAGCGCGTTCAAGTAGGCGCGTGCCTTGTGAGCCTAGGCCCCCAGGCGCTAGGCGTATAGCAGGGCGGGAGGCGCGACTGTCTGCGTGCGTCCCCAAATCCAAATCAATTTCACTGTTTGTCCTTGCTCCGGTGACCTCGTCACTCCTCGTCCTTTCTCCGGTGACCGGTGGCCGTCGTCGCTGCCATTGCTTGTCCCCTCGCTGCCTTCGCCGACTGCTAGTTGCTCCGCTGCCTCTGTCGACGCCGTGGCGCTGCTCTTGCTGCTGCTACTCCGCTGCTCCACGCCTCCACCCCACTGGTCTCTCTCTCTTTCTCTCTCTCTCCCTCCCTCCTTCACTCCGTCGTCAGACTGTCACTCCCTCACTTGCTCCCGGCCGTGAACACTAAGACAGTCTCTCACTTTGTATTGATTCCTGTAGAAATTTTGGTTGTAGTGTTGTAATTGTACATACCTGCTTGCTTTTGTAGATAGCTGGAATTATACATTACTTACACGGTTACACTTGAATAATTATCATTGTACTTGTGTGTCTGATCCACGGCAGTGCTATTTCTTGTTTTTAAGGTTAATATTGTTAAGCACAAATAGCTTTTGTTAATTATTATGTTCTTAATTTTTTTAAATGTAATTTTATTGTTTTAATACACTATTATTTAATTATTTATATTTATTTTAATTTTGCGCCTCACTTCGAAAAGGCGCGCGCCTACGCCTTGCGCCTAGGCTCCAGGGACCTTTAGCACCTTAGGTGCGCCTGCGCCTTTAATAACACTGACCCAACCTTGGGCAAAAGTGATATACTTACATAACAAACCCAACCCACTTTCTTATAATCAGGAATATCAAAAAGTGCCAGAACCTATTCATACAACTAAGGAAGGGACTTGAGAATTCTATGAAGAAAAATGAGAGTATGGCAGCTAAAACATTTATACTAAGCAATAAACTGTAGTAAAGTTAGCTACGCACAAAAAGTCAAAGACAAGAAGCATCAAATGAGAAGTAATTCCAAAACTCAAACATCAAGAAGGACAACTAAACTGCAGTGACAGAAGTCTCACCCAATATATATGAACCTCGAAATCAAAACACCGAAGGCTCAAGGCTCACGACTCATGTCTCACGTCTCTAAAGGAATGATTAAATAAAATCGCAACCTCCGACCTACTCACTGTCGATGCCGCCACATGCCCAATTGTATGCGCCACAGCGACCTAAAAATGCAAGAAAAATTAGCTCAGATAAAGGATCAATCCAATCATAAAAATAGTCTTGAATGCAATTTTAGTAGAAGCTCGATATCAGTAGAATAATATTGCCACACGAATTAGATAAAAGACTTCGATATCTGTCATATATAGTCAACAAAAAATCTTGTGATAGAATGCAGATGTTAACTGAGAAGCAGCCATGTAAACAAGTCCAAAATCCAAGAAGATATACGAGTTAGGTTACCTCCATGTATTGATGAATGAGAGTATGAGACACTAGTTACTATGTCATGTAGTAGCTTGTTATTCCGTAGCCTATGATTTGCAAACAAACACTAAGGGGCCGTTTGACATCATTTTTATTATTTTTTTTGCTCTTTTTTTTCAGTTTTAAAAATTGGAAAAAAAGAGGGGCGTTTGGTAACCATTTTTTT
Organism: Escallonia herrerae; assembly: GCA_033070095.1. Classification (NCBI taxonomy): domain Eukaryota; kingdom Viridiplantae; phylum Streptophyta; class Magnoliopsida; order Escalloniales; family Escalloniaceae; genus Escallonia; species Escallonia herrerae. The sequence continues at coordinate 12,338 of JAVXUP010005068.1, read as the reverse complement.
TTTCAATTTTAAAAACTACTTTTTAAATTGTAGAGTAAAAAAAATAGGGAAATTTTTTTTTAGACTTCCACCACAACGCAGCCACCACCCACCGCTGCTCGGCAACCACAGACTGCCACCTCTGGCCGTCAGCAGCCACCACCAGGCGGCAGTGGGCGGTGGCCACCACCAGGCGGCGGTGGGCGGTGGCCACCACCGCTGGCCGGAGGCCACCTCCGGCCACCACCGCCGGCAGCCACCTCTGCAGCCACTGCCACCGTTGCCCGACAACAACCACCTACAGCCACCTCCGGCTACCACCGACAGCCACCTCCAGCCGTCGGCAGCCACCACCGAGCGGCAACCACCTCTGGCCACCACCGTCGGTAGCCACTGCGTACTGCAACAACCGCTGGCCGCCTGTCGACGACCACCGTCAGCCACCACCAACGTCGACCACCGCTACGTCCCACCACCGCCACCGCAAACCACCACAAAAAAAAAAGTCAAAATAAAAAGGGTTATTAAACACCCACTTGTTTTTGTAAAAAAAAATAAATTTAAGCTACTCTTTAAAAACTGGAAACTGAAAAAAATAAATTGTGTCAAACAGACCCTAAGTTTCCAATCAGCACTTACAACTATCGATTCTCAAGATACACTTCCCCCAAACAAATGTAAGAAGCCAAGAAAAAATGGTTTTTGCATATAATATATAGATATGCTTTGGCTACATCTAGACCAAAAATTGCTCATATACTATGCTGCTACCATTTGTCAATGATTGGTAGTATAGATCTGGGTTTTTCTCTGCATAAAAAGCAAATCAAGATTTGGCTCTTAAAAATGTTAAAACATAAGTAGTGATGCAAGAGATAATACTTTGTTGCTACCATTTGTTACTAAGTGGTTGCAAATCTGGATTTTTCTCGGTATAAACATCAAATCACAACTTGGCGCTTAGAAAAGTTAAAACATGAGTAGAGATGCAAGCAATTATAGATCCAAGAGAGGCAAAAAAAATTGCAGATCCAAGAGGTAGAGATCTAAGAGGCAGAAAAGATGGAAGAATTACGTACGTGAGTTGGGCCGAGAGGAGGCGTGAGCTGGGGCGGCATGGGATTGGCTGCGTTGTGGGCTTTGCGTTGCTGTGGACCACACGGCCTGCTTCGCTCTAACGTCATCCTTTGCTGCAGTAGCAAGAAAGGCGTTGGAAGAGAAGAGGCAGCGGCAGAAGGATACACCCTGTGGCAATGGCAAAGCCAGGAATTCATCCCAGGGGGGGCTAAAAATATATTGAAATCAGTAAAAAAATTATTAGTAAAATAACACAAAAAAACAAAGTGCATTTTTTTAACTTCTTAGTACCTTATTAATTAGGGCAAATTACACATATGTTCCTGAGGTTAGGGTATAATTACAGGTAATGACAATAGTCTGGACAAATTACACTTATGTCTGTTGACCAAACGGAATACAAAAATACGTAACGGTTTTGACGAAAAGACTGAATTGCCTCTAAATAAAATAAAATTCCATTTTCTTCATCTTTTTTCTCTCTTTCCTCTCTTTCTCCATCTCCCGTCTCTTTATTTCACGATGGGCGTCGAAGACGGTGCAGCAACGGCGGAGGTGCTCAGTGACGGCGACCATGTCCATGTTCTTGATCTGACCATGGCGGAGGTGCTCGGTGACCAACCATGGCGGCGACCATGTCCATGTTCAGATCAAGGTCGTCTCTTAATTTCAGATCTAGGTCGGCGAGGGGAAGGGGATGTCATCGTGGGGCGAGGGAAGGTGCTGCCATCGTGGGGCGAGGAAAGGGGCTGGCATCATGGCCGAGGGAAGGCACTGCCGGTGTGGGGCGAGGGAAGGGGCTGCAACGGGGAGGGCGAGGTGTAGGGAGAGAGAATAAATGGAATGTGAAGGGCGACGTAGCCGGTGATGGAGGCGACGCCGGCAGGAGATTGGTCTCCAGCAATGGGAGAAAGAACAGATCAAAATTTGTAAATAAGGTTTTCAAGAAAAACCTATTTTGTAAATTAGGGTTTTAAGAAAACCCTAATTGTGACTTTATATTAAGGCTTGAAATCTTAATTTAAATTTTTTTAAAAATATTCAGTATATACAGTACAAGGGGTAGTATTGTTATTTTAAAAATACATATTGATGACATCACACAAAAAGTATAATTTTTGGACGGAACCCTGACGGATGGACACGGCTGATACATTTTAAAAGTGTTTGGTCACGGTATGTTACATTTTAAAATTTAATGTCCTTGACTGTAATTATACCCTAATCTCAAGAACATAAGTGTAATTTGTCCTATTAATTATTTAATAATGTATCGTATACTTTAAACCAAGAAAAACACCACGCGAACTTTCTCACAAGTGACAGGTGAAGCAGCGGATGTTACTCTGATATCAAGCTGGTAATTTACAAGGAGCAAAGGAAAAGAGAGGGAGAATTACTTGAATCTCGACAGTGAAAAATGATTGTCAACATAACCGATTTAAAGAGCCTTGTTGCCTAGCGTCAATGGTGGAGCACCATTGTGTGTAAATTCACCGGAAATCAAGGGCCAAAGGACATTTGCTTCCCCAACATTCCATAATAAAAATCAGCAATAAAGAATGGAGAAGAAACTGTGGCTTCTCTTGGGTAGGTACAAGATGTGACAGATTTGTAGAGTACCCCTCCCACGCCCCATCCCCCCTTTCAACACCCCCACCCACCCCAGGCTCCCCAAGAACTCTCCCTTTAAAAAGTCTCTCTCTCTAATAAGATTTTTTTCTCCTTTGTTCACGTATATTCACAGATCGGAGGAATCATGCTGTTAAAATGGTAGAAACCTGCTCTTGGGTGGAGAGAAGAACTTGATACCACCCCTCAGGCCCTCTCTATTTGATGTGTGAGTGGGTGGTGCTCTTTCCTCAACTCTTAGATCTCTCTCTCTCTTCTCTTCTTGTTTCTCTAGTCTTCCTTCTTTTTCCCAATCTTTCTCCCATTTTCTCTCTGTCCAAAGCCATCATCCTCACTGAGAGTAAAGCTTCATCAAAACAACGTTTGTGTGAGAGTGAAAAAAAACTATATATATAATTTTTTTTCCTCAAAATCTGAAGGGGTACATTAGCCCCCCCTCGTAAAAGCGTGGCTCCGCCCCTGCCCGGTGGCTGGCATGGTAGGGAAGGAGAAAAGAGGGGAAGGCGGAAGATGTGTGGTGACTGGTAATAAGGGGGAAGTGAGAAAGAAATGAGTTTAGAGATAAGGGAAGTCCAAATTAGAGAAAAGTCAAAAAAAAAATTCTTGCCATATTAAGTGGTCGCTAAATTTAACAACTGCCAAAGCAGTTGCTGAACACGGTCACTACACTTAGAGACTGCTCGCCGGTCGCTAAATTTAGCGACTACCATGCGGTCGCTAAATCTCGTGCCAAAAATATGTTGACCCCGCCAGAATTTGTGTAGGCTTATCAACCGCTAACGATAGTAGTGGCAGAAGCGGTCGCTAAAGGCCCAATTTTGCGACTGTCACAATGCCCATGTTTCTTGTAGTGCAAGAAGAATACGCTTACATCTTAAAATGATGAACTACCTTTTCAATATAATTAAGTTCATTTAGACAAACTTAAACACCACATTTGCAATCATGATTGATATAACAAAAGATGTATGACCAAGATCCTTCATCTCATATTAGATAATTTAAAAAAAAATCATTACTCTTATGTCAGTTCTAAGATCGCTACAGCTAATAAAATGTTATCAGCATATAATTAAGCTATCCAATCTATGAAATCTGATATTTAGATTCAAGGATTAAATTGTAAAATGAAAGGTGTTAGGCATCATATCTTACCCTAAATAAGTCTTCACTTGTTTTCAAGTGATTCTTAATTATTTTTATCTAAGCATAATCAAGCAAGAACAAGTTCTACGTTAAACCTAATTTTGGTTTGAACTTAACAATGGGGTTGAGTAGTCTACTTACTTAATCGAACAATGTGGAACCATAACCTCTTAGTTTCGAACCTAAGGAAGGCAACCTAAATCTTTGTATGTGGTGCTGAAAATCGTAGTTAAATTATTGAAACTGTTTGTATTCCTTTCTTAGGACCAAAATTTGATCGTGGGGAAAAGATCTAATCTAATTTAACAAAGAAAGAGTAAGAAGACTTATTGATCCAGATTATCTAGCTGGTTCTGGCATAAATATCAATCTAGTTTTGGAAACTCAAAAAAGGGTTCAGGCCAACCTTGAACATCACCGCGTTGGCCTAAAGATGATCTTTGATAGACTCAGCTTCTTCTTTAAAGTTGTAGCTCTTAAAAGGCTTTTGATTTGCCAAAATCGGATAATGTATGAGCGATTTAGAACTGTTTGAAGTTTAGGTTTTTACTTAATTGACGAAATTGGGGTTTCCACTCTGATCATTCTTCTCTTGCTAGAAAATCACCGGCCCTTGGTTTCTCTCTCTAACCTTCTGTCTTGCTAGATTATTTATCAACCAGCAGTCTCAGCGCAATTTCTCCCAGACTCCGTCCCTAAAAAACTGATCATATTTCCTTTTTGGGCCGTCCCACAAAAATTGATCACTTCTAAATTAGGAAAGATTCTGTAGGTATTTTTACATATTTACTCTTTTTATACCTTTTTTATTCTATTAATTTCTCTCACTATATTTAATTCTCTACCAACTCATTTTCTCTCTCCTGGTCCACCACCTACACTTTTTTATTCAATTTCTCTCTCTACATTTAACACTCTACCTAGCAATTTTCTCTCATGGCCCACTCTCTTCCTTCCTCTCTCTAAAATGTAAAATAAGAAAGACACACAATAAATAACATAAATTATTAATATACTTGTAAAGTCAAATGGATCACTCTTTCCTACAGAGACGGAGAAAGTATTATTATTGAAAAAACACTCTAGTTCGCATCTTCATTGCACAAACAGCATTTCATTGCCAAAGATAGACCACGAAGTACAACTCATTTCAAAGAGCAGACTATGTATTATTATCCAACAAGCCACATTGTAATGTTATTCTTCACACGAGAAAAAGAGACCAAATCCTAGAACGGAGACTTCCCTTACGTGGTTGAAGAACCACTTCTTGGAACGGCCAAAGCGCAAAGAGGCTTCTTCATCTCACATGAAAGTTTCAGCATCTCACTCAGCTCCACCGGACGAGCCACGTCCGGAAGCCATTCGAACCGGTGCACCAACTGAGCCACCCAGTGGCTCACCGTGGCAAGACCCAGGTTCGCACCGGGACAAGCCCTGCGGCCAGCTCCGAACGGTGCAAGCGTAAGGTCACCACCCCTCACGTCCACTTCGGCGCCGCCTGTGCGAGCCAAGAGCCTCTCGGGCTCGAACGCGGTGGGGTCCACCCATATGCCGGGGTCGTGCGTGATGGCCCACATGTTGACCATGGCGATGGTGTTGGCGGGAATCACCATGCCGTTGCTGAGGTGGACGTCTCAGTTGGACGGGCGGGACCACGAGAGGAGCGGGTCGGGTGGGTGCACACGTAGGGTTTCCTTCACCACTGCTTAGAGGAGGGGTAGTTTTGTAACATCGGCATCTGTGACACTCCTGTGTCCAACTAGTGAGTCTAGCTCGTGTTGAAGCTTGGCCTGGATTTGTGGGTTTAGCACCAACTCGGCCATGACCCATTCAGTTAGAAGAGCTGATGAATCGGTACCTCGAAAGATCATTTCCTGCACCAGTGAAAAAACCAACTTGTGACTTAAAAAAGAAGCCACTTAAGAAGAAACCCTAAGGTAGACAGAGAAACATGGTCTTGTGAACATAATGATCGAATGAACCTAGATGTTAACCTGCCTCGCAGGTGAAGAAGATGATGTTAGAGCACATAGTTTTCTGTGAAACTACATGGTACATGCATTTCTGACACTTACTCGTCATCAAAATGCTTGTACCGGTTCAGTCACGAAATTTTTTAATGCTTCCTCAACACTCATGTGGTCATGCTCTAATTTTGACAAAAGGTTCATTTTCTGTGGCTTCTCACGTGGCTATGGTCCTAACAAATGGATGCATTGTGCGATCCTTCGGGTGTTTGGCATGGATCCGGCTTAAGAATGTTGAAACAAGCCTATGGTCAGTGTGTTACTCCTCTGTCCTGCTATCACCATGAACACCTCTGGTCTAGACAAGAATTTTTCAATCTGGATCCCCTATTGCAGCAGCAGCTCTTGCTGACGAGTTTGCAGGAAGGCAAAAGATGCTAAATATGCTAAAGTTTGTAAAAAAAAACTTTAGCATATCCTCCTCTGGTCTCACGAGTCCTGCTATCACCATAGGACAGCTACCATATCCTCCTCATTGAGCTTCTCTTCACCATGCAAAGAGAGCAATACGTCAACAAAATCGGATTTGTCAGACAGATTCACTGGTCGTCTTCCCCGGTGCTCTTCGATCATTCGTTCAACAAATTTTCTCACTCGTAAAGCAAGAACCAAGCAACGTTCATCGGTTCGGAAAGGGTCATAGAAGTACTTCAGCCATGGCAAGTAATCGCACCAGTTAAAGGCTCCCAAAAGCTCAAAGCCGTCCCTTACAATCTCATGCAACTCCTTAGCCTCGTGAAAGTCATGCACCGGGTGGTACCACTTACCAAACACAATTTCCACTATGTTGTTAAGAGAAGCAACTTGTAAGTGTTTTCTAAGAGCAACAAAGCCATGAAGTGATTGCTCTTTGCATATAGCACTCAGCATAGCCGCGCATTTTAGCTGACGTCCACTTTCGTAGGCTAGAATGCGCTTGGGTGCAAAGAGGTGAGCCGAGGCAATCCTTCTCAAGAGCCGCCAGTACGGGCCGTTGGGCGCGAACCCAATGGCTCGGCTAAACATGAGCTGCTTAGCGGACTGCTTGATCGGGCGGTTGGCAAAATGTTCAGAGGTCAAGATCTCGCGTGCAGTCTGCGGGTCCGACGCCACGACGACAGGGGTTGAGCCCAAGCTGAAGGCCATGAGCTGGGTGGCAGCTTGGCTCAAGCCATGGAAGCAAGAGTGCGATGAGCCAAGCCGTGGCTCAGGTGGAATAGGCTGCCAAGGATGGGGAGTCCGCTTGGGCCAGGGATTGGGACCCGGCCCATTTGGTTCCTGCCCTTTTTCCAGGCCGGCCCACCTGTTGGAAAAGCCCATGTTGTGAGCCCAAGAGTGAGAAATCCAATGAGAACAGAGAGCAAGATGAAGTAGGAGAGTTTTGGGGTTTCAAGAATGGCTGGGAGTGTAAACACCCACCAGCTCACCTCCATAACTCCTAAGCTCAAAGACATGGATGTGTGAGAGAGAGATGCAACTGGTGGAGAGGAGAGAGAGAGGATGCACTATGGAAGAGGGGATTGGCTGTTTATATAGGATTTGAAATTTTGATTGTTCTAAGAAAATAGCCAGTTGGTTTTTTTTTTTTTAAAGTTAAAGGGTACATAAGGGATCATCCTTTTTTCACTTGTGTTAATAAATTGGGTCAGTGGACCCATTATCCGCCCACTAACAGATAATGTGTATTTGTTAGTTTGGATAAATACAGTTATTTAGAGAATATTTATCTCTTAGGTATTTGAGATAAATACAATCTTTATCTCTAAGAGTTGGAGGTAAAGTCAGTCTCTAATTGTATCTCTATATAAAGGCTAGAGATATCCCAATAAATAGTAAGTCAATAGTAATAACCTCTCTCTATAGCACAGAGCAATCACCAAGCTCTAGGATTTGGTTCGTGGACGAAGAACTCGACTCTAGTAGCCGTTTTCGTACCTGCGAAAAAGATCAAGCGTGTTGGAGGCTCGTAACAACAAGGATCCTACGTTGGAATATTCGGAGATTTCATACGGTATGTTTTCGAACCCACTACGTGTTACGTGGTAGCGCAATAATTATTGTAATCGTTTCAACAACTTGGAAAAGTGACAACACATCACGGTAATTGTTTGTCACGTAATGTGTTTTACGATAACCATAAAATAGCGATACAGCTTTCAACCTATTTCTCTTTGCTACGGGATTTAATTCCCTACTCACTATTTATAGCCAAAAGTAATAGTGGCTTTTTCTAACCTTTAAACAAAGAAAGTCTGTAATTATTACAAAAAAATTATGAATTTGGTCTGAACCTTGTTGATAAATTTATATACTTGATCATTATGTACTGCTTCTGAGGATACTACTGAATCGCGCCATCCTTGTGAAATGTGATGAACATTATTAACCTTCGGTCTCTAAAGAAAGTCACTTGGCGTGGCTACACGATGGGCAAGTAGCTCACTTCTCTCATATGATTCAATTGCCTGAACTATAAATAGGAAAATGTACAATTAATGTTAATTTACCATTCGTCCCAAATTTTGTGTAAGTTGATAATATCCTCTAACTTTTAACCTTTCATATTCGTGCCACGGTAGAACTTGTCGATTTCCCTTTTTTTGTTTTCTTTATGGAGTGACTCGGAATCTTTAATTCTTGTATTTCATGTAATAAGCAAAATGATTTACATCAACGGTGTTGTTTTAACAGAAAATAGTAGGAGAAAACATTTCAGATTACAAAGTTATGAATTGAGTCCTTATAACAAAATATTTCTGTCATCACTATTTGAGTGAAGAAAATAAGGATAAGAATCTTCTACGGTAATAACAACTTCAATTATAGAAGAATATTGTCGCGAAAAGTATTTTTATTGATATTATCAAAACTTATAATGATATTTTTTCATAGCCTCCCAAACCTGTAACCCAAGTCCACTCACGAGGTTTATTGAATCCACCGGTGAGATAGACACGAAGGACATAAAGGATCATTATTAGGATCATCATACTTGCTGACCATTGGGGAATTCATTGGATTAACCGTCAAAAAGTTTCAGTCGTTATGTATTGAACCGAAGCAAACACATTAGTAAAAGTGAAATGATAGGAACTGAATATGACTGCAACTTGGGGTATGCCTTTATGTGTTTAACGAACTTAATTCAAGAAAGTGTGAGCTTTAATCCAACCCTATCCACTAAGTACACAATGGGATGAAAGGATTGTGTCAATATTATTGTGGATTACCTTGGGTTGGACTTCTAAAACTCATTTACGTAAAAACTCATACTTTGTTGGTAACTTTTATAAAAAAAGAATGACCACGATATGTCATTGTACCGCCATCGCACTGTCACATGTCATCTCTGGGAATTCGAACCACAGCCGGCCACCGTTGCCGCCGCCGCCCAGTTAACACCTCCATCGCCAATGCCAGCTGTTGCCACCCCCGACGACGGCTACCTCCTGTTGCCGGTATAGCCACCGCCGGCCACCGCCACTAATGTTTTTGTTTAAAAATTCTTACTTTGATTTGATCAACCCGTTGAAATGCATATATTCCCAACTAACCAAACTGAACCCAACTAATTCATTTTCTCTTATATTAAAGCCCTTTGAGTTTAAAAGTAAATGAATTTTCTTGTATTGGGTACAAACACAACCCAACTAACTCAAGTTGCAACCCTAAACCTAAATACAACTCACGATTGAACTATCCTCTTGGCTTGCCTCTGGTGCAGTCTAGACACATGAAAAAAGTCACTTACCACTACGTCCAGAAAGTGGCAACCTCAATATTTGTTGACATTCGCTGCATTGGTTTATGAATTTTCGTAGAGACTAGTAAAAAGCTAGATCAAGTGCCTTTGGAACTGTTCCCATCCAAGAATGGCTGCATTATGTATCAATGAAAGTGGTCTCCTTGGCGATATGTTGCTCATACTTTTCTAGTCTTCTTAGTTTCACATGGCCAAAAGGCGGGACATTCTTTTGTTTAATGTGGGTTAAAAGAATGAACTAATGAAGAACAACTACAGTAAAACTTGGTGGGTCGATCTGTGATCGTATTGCATGTACTTAAGCTTTGTAAGGAACTAGCTAGAGGGTAAACCAACCTATTTTGCCTGCGAGTGCGTGTTGAATTCCATCCGCTTTATCTCAAAATTAAAATGACATTAGGATTTTATGCGTGTCTTTATCATTATATGCTTGATTATCCGGAGTATGAATGTTTGTTCTTCTTGGGAAGGTATTATTGTGGATATAATCCTTGGAGAACACACACACCGATGCCACATAGTAGATGAAAGAACCAAGAAGCTTGACCTCCTGGTGGCACAAGATGGCATTGGCGTTGACTTTCGATATACTGAACAAACTTTAACTCCTACCCTGATTGTAAGAATGTTCCTCCAACCCAGTGTATAGTGACAATTAATAGTCGCTAAATGCTTTTAGTAACTTTTCTTCTATCACTTTCAGCGACAATTATTAGCAGCACTTTTTTATAGTCACTAAATAAAAGTCACTAGAAATATTTAGAGATAATTGATTATTGCTATATAGAGGATAAGAGGAAGATTCCTCCAACCGGGGTAGTAGCCAATTTTTTTCCTACTAACTCTACTCCTTTCCTGCTCTCTTGCCTTGCAGGGAGTTTTGAAAAAAGAACCTGACTCGAGATTCTTATCATTTCTCTTCTTTCTTCCTCGAGGAAAATCACCAACAGAGGAATTTGGAGAGTGGGCCATGAGAGAGAAAATTGGTTGGTAGAGTGTTAAATGTGGATAGAGAAACAGAATAAAAAAGTGTAAAGTGGTGGGTCAGGAGAGAGAAAATGAGTTGATAGAGAATTAAATGTGGTGAGGGGGATAGAATAAAAAAGTATAAAAACGGTAAATATGTAAAAATACCTACAGAATCTTTCCTAATTTGGAAGTGATCAATTTTTGTGAGACGGCCAAAAAAAGAAAAATATGATTAATTTTTTAAGGACGGAGGGAATAATAATTTACATTTATATACCTTGGTTTGTTAAAAAATTAGTAACAACTCGTGTACTTAGAAGGCATCTTGTTATTGATATCAAATTTTCCAGATTAATATGAATCATTAATGAAGTTCAAGCATGTAGAATGTACTTGTCGTCTCAATAAATAATAATAATAAAGTTAAAAAAAAAAAAACATGCATGTTTGCATGCGAGATTGGACTACTTAAAAGTGTGTGCGCAATCTCAGTGTTGAGCCCACCAAGAAGAAGTTGCTCATTATTGGACTTGCCATTTGATAACTCCCAGGTCAACTAACATTGTTAACTAAGGTGCAATTCATTCTTGGAAAAGGGTCTTAACAGAACTCATCAATCAAGGTTGTTTTGTTTTGCGTAAAGAGGATGTGACTCGCGGGCTATGGGTTCGATCTATAACTATAAAAGAATTTAATGGAAAGATGATACAAAGTCTTGTTCTGGTACCGGTATTTCTTTGATTTCTTATCGCAGAATAATCATTTTTTTCATCCATCAAATTCTATTCTCTACGGGTAGAAGAAGAACCTAAACTCTATCACGACGTTCTGAACCCAGTTTACGCCTATTCGGAAAGTTATAATAATAAAATAAGATCAGTAATTTTAGCTATTATCAATTTAGACAATCACACATTCTTATTACAGATAAGATCAGAGAATCATAAATTATTGACTTTTTACCGTCTATAAAAACTTTAACATCACTAAATTCTATCGGTCAATTACACCACATATATTATGGTAACTGAGTCCTCCCTCAGTACTGGTCAAGTTGTCACGCGGAACTGTGTAACCATCCAAGAATTTCTCTAACCAAAATGCTTCTTGAAAAACACACGGCCTTCTGGTCTAAGAGCCCCAAGTTGCAGTTGTAGCATTGCCTGGGGAAGAAGTTGGCTGCAACGAGGGTTTTGGGAGCTTGAAAACTAGACGTGAGACGGCTCACAGAGCGGCCGCTTTGGCGACGACAAACAGGTCAACCAGCAGTAACATATATATATATATATATATATATATATATATATATATATATATATATATATATATAAAGCTGAAACTTTTACTGAAAATTGCGACATGTATGATTTTTGGGACTCTATCTTTGCGAGAAGTAGGACTTTTTAAAAGTCTTCTCCTTCTGACACAAGCTTCAACTTTGCATATGGTAGTCCCTAACTTAGTTGGTCTCTTTATTTAGAATCCAACTCTTTTGAATTAGATATGTAAAATTCAAGAATCCTATTTGTTTTGGTATTCTTTTCTTTTCTACTCTATTTAACTCTTTACTATAATTTATTATTAAAAAATTCGTAGGTATAATTTATGCAATATTTTAAAACTTTATAAAACTAAGAAACTAATTATATACATTCTAAAACTCTACCTAATCAATATACTTATACATTATGCCTTAATTTTGATTATTAAAACCTCAAAAGTACTTTAAAATAATAATATAAAATCTTAAAAATGTAAAATAC
>JAVXUP010005067.1:0-22769 GCA_033070095.1 Escallonia herrerae | reverse complement strand
CGCCTCGACACCCACTGATGGTATGGCCTCATCGACTGGCGGCGCCGGCACAGGTACAGTCATCATACCCCGCGGTGATCGCTATGTACCCGCCGCAGCCCCTCGCGGCTTCGCCCACATCTTCTGCCGAACTTTCTTTGCTGCTGGCGTAGCTCCGGGCTGTGAGGTTGGGACTTGGGCCTGTCGGACACCCTGCGTGACCGACCCCCCATGACTGGCCGACCCCCTTGTGCGGCCGACACCCCTCGGGCGGCAGACCCCCCTCGTGCGGCCGACCCCCCTCCCCTCGCAGAACCACTGACCTCTCCTCTCGGCCGACCCCTGGCCCCGACGACCCCTCGCCCCCTTCCGTCTCTTCTCTCACCATCCCTTTTTTTTCTCTCTCTCTCTTTTTCTCTCTGGCTTTTGTGGGCACAAATGGCGGTGCCTCTTGCTCTCCCCCTCCTCTCCTTATATAGGGGTGGGCAATTTTCTTTTCTTTTTCTTTTTTCTTTTCTTTTCTTTCTTTCTTTCTTTTCTTTTTCTTTCTCTTTTCCTTTACTTTACGCTTCCGTCCGCAGGCGCCTCGCCACAGTTTGTCGACTACGCGCCGTCGCCGCCATGACCGCCGTTCGCGCCCACGCGCCACCCCTACGGCCTTCGTCGCACGCACTCACATGACAACTCCGAGACTGGCCCCGTCGCCAACGTGCCGTTGCCTCGACCCATGTCACCCGTCTTAACTCATCGCGCTCCCACTACAAGAAAACAGGGTTTTAGCGACGGGGTAATCCGTCGCTAAAAGCCAAAAATCCGTCTCTAAAAGAATTAGCGACGGATTCATCCGTCGCTAAATATGTCATTTTTACCGACGGATTTATTTTAATTAGCGACGGATATTCCGTCGCGAATTATATTCTTTAGCGACGGATTTATATTTTTGAGACGGAATATTCCGTCGCTAAAAAACTTATTTAGCGACGGAATATTCCGTCGCTAAATAACTGATTGTAGGAATACTTTAGCGACGGAATTAATCCGTCGCCAAAAGTCAATTTTTTTTTTATTTTTCAATTACCCAAACCTGTAATACAATTTTCAAATCTCAACAACAACGCGCAATAATCAATACAGAAAGAAATATATATAATCAATTATAAAAAAATTTATAATAAAAAAAATTCATATATGTACAAGCCGGGAACCGGATATAGCCGGTTAGGAGAGGGGAGAAGAGTACAAGGCGGGCACGGGGGGGGGAAGCTAGGAACGGGCACGGGAAGGGGCTCATCAGGGGTTCCCGAGTCCCGGATCTGGATCCTGCTGATCCGGGGCCGGGGCGGCCTGTCCAGCAGTGCCCTGCTCCCTGATCATCCGGCACACCACTGTAGCAATGCGCTGGATCTCCTCGTCGTCCAACTGAGGCCGAGGAGCCGGTGTCTGTGGAGGGGCAGCAGGGGGTGAGGACGCTCCTATCACGGCACGAGCAGTCGTGCTAGGCAGGCCGCGTATGCGGCCTTTCGGCCGATTCACGACCTCCGGCGTATCCAGCCATCGCTTCAACCCCCCAGTACTCGCAGCCGTACTAGTGGACGCTGATGGCTGTCCGGACTGCTGCTCGGACCCCCTTAGCTGTTCATACGAGGCCTGCAAAAATAGTGGTTTAACGATATGTTAGGGCATTAATTAACGAAACAGACATTGAGGATAGAAAGAAAAAACATTAACTTAAATAAATTGACTCACATCGATCCGCCGGGCAATATCTGAAATATAGTCGCCCGCCCGGTGCGTCTCGTCCTTGTCCTTCTTCCGCACGTGCGTCTGATTATACGTCAGAGCTACGACCTCATCGTCCTCCAGATCCGGGTGCTCGACCGCGTTCTTGTGTCGGACGATGTCGTGTGGCACCGACCCCCCGTGTGCGTCGGATCTTTGTTCTGTCTGTTCTCAGTCCCGCTCTTACTCTTGGCGTCCCAACCTGGATCCGTAGCCCACCGATCTATCATCTCCCCCCATACACGGTGAGATATCCAATGTGGGGGATATCTCGCCATGTCCGTCATCGGGGCACCCGCGGGCAGCGCCTTCTTCGCCCGGTCCCGTGCATCGTGGAGCCATCGGCGGTAATTCTTGCCGATGTAGGCAAAGAAAGCCTGCTGCCCCAGTACCTGCTGCTGAGGCGTGTCAAACGTGAACCCCTCCTGTAAGGCATTCAATAACACAAATTAACAACATAAAACAAACTGTAATTTAACATTTACTAACGCTGAAAAAAATACTTCACCGTACCAGCCACTCCTCCCATAGGGCCTCCCTCGCAGCGGCATCCCAGTCCTTCCAGTACAGGCGTGGCTCGAAGAATCGGCCCTTCACAAGAACGCCGATCTTCGTCCTCGCAATATTCTCCAGGATCCTGCCAAAGAAGTAATTAAATTAATTAATACAGTTCAAATATAAATTAACACCCCAAAATTTTAAACATAAGGCATGGGGTGATATTTTTAGTACTTACAGGCCCTCCTGCGTGAGCGTAACTCTCTGTTTACGCTGGGGGTCGATGCGTACCCCGCGTGTCGGACCACGGCCTCGTCGAGATCCTACAAAACACAGACATTAATACAGTTCAAATATAAGGCTAGCGAAAATGTACGAAACACCGTTATCAACTATACCTGAGGTAGAACCCACGGAAGATGGAGAATGCACGCGCGTGTGGGATGAATCTGCGTCGGGCTGGGGGACGGCTCGAGCTGGGGCTGGGGCGACGGCTGGGGCTGGGGCGACGGCGATGGCTGGGGCGACGGTGATGGCGACGGCTGGGGCTGGGCCCCCGATGGCTGTCCGCGATCACTCTGTGCCTCGTCATCAGTAGGCAATGACGAGGTGGGACTAACCGGGGAGGAAGCAGCTCGGCGTCCAGCCCGGCCACGAATAGCCCGTATCCTATCCATATCTGACTTCATATAGATTATATACAAAGACATTAACACGTGAAAAACAATAATTTAGGCATACATCATCATCGGCACTATATATATATATATATATATATATATATATATATATATATATATATATATATATATATATATATATATATATATATGAACGGATGTGCAAAAACACATCAATAAACACCAAGTTCTAAAATGTTACTACATTTTTCCCGTGATGTTACAACATTACAAGTCAATCATTTTCAGTTTGCGAATCATCTTCATCACTTTCGTCGTCGCCCTCTTCTTCGTGGGACTCGTCGTCCTCTTCATCTTCTAATTCATCCTCTTCATCAGTAGACTCGGTCACATCATCTCCAACACTTTCAACATCTTCCGCGTCATCATCTACGACTTCTTCTCCCACAAGAAGTGTTGTTGGAAGAGGAAGATCGTCCTCCTCGTTGTTGACCTCAACAGGGAACAAGACACGTGGTTGGTCGGCTTGAAAGGAGTCTAGCTCACTGTCATATGTCACGGGCAATTTCTTGGACTTGATAGTTGTATACCAATGAGATTTGGGATTGGCGACGTCCTCCGCGTAAAAGACTTGTACAGCTTGACTAGCAAACACAAAGGGCTCGTCTGATGCAAGTCTTGACTTGACATTGACATCTACAATCCCTTGAGAGCTAACACGGATTCCTCTACTGCATGTGACATCGAACCACGTACACTTGAACATTACCAGGCGGTTTTGGGAACCCAAATATGTTAGCTCAACAATCTCATCTAGCTCTCCGTAAAAATCCATGCAATTCTCGGCATAACAGTCGCCGTTGACCAAGACTCCACTGTTTTGGGTTTGTTTTGTTCGGTCATCATCTTTTACGTTAAACCTAAACCCGTTGATGATATAGCCTCCGTAACAGGATGTTTGTTTGTTAGGGCCTTCGGCTAGTAATTTCAAGCATGAGGCCACTGGTCTATCCATTGACTGAACCTATTGTAGATGACGGTAAAAATTAAGGATAAATCAGTATACTAATTGGCCACAGAACTGTATATAACACATAATATAATCTCGTTAAACAATCTTACACGAATTTTGAACCACTGCACAAATTGTGATTTTCGATGAGATTCAAGTCCAGCGGGATCAGTGATTAAGGATTCCGCATCGAACTCACTGCAAACCAATATAGTTGACTCACTTAACACACACTTTCAATTATGTACAACAATGTAAGTGAATTAAGACTTTAACTTACTCAACGAATGCCGAAACTTCATCGCAATTTAGAAGGGCATATATTGTTGCAGCACTGTACTCTTCATCCGTTAGCCATCGAGTATACGTTCGGCCGAACGGACTCCCTGGCTGCTTGAATATTGACAATTGCCCTTCCAAATTAGTGCTTGATCCGGGGTCATTTCGGCCTAGTTGATTTAACCTCGTACCAACATTAGGCCCGAAATATTGACTACAAAAGTTTACAAGTTCTTCCATTACGTAAGCCTCCGCAATTGAGCCTTCAACCCGAGCCTTATTACGGACTTTTTTCTTTAAATGGAACATGAACCTAGAAGTTTAGCGAATCGAGTTAGGTGAAATATCAATGATAACAGATGTCGCATTAAGTGTAAACGAACAACTATAACAATTTAAGGATTACCTCTCGAAGGGATACATCCACCGATATTGCACGGGTCCACCCATCTTAGCTTCATATGCCAAGTGAACAGGCAGATGCTCCATTGAATCAAAGAACGAAGGTGGGAAGATTTTCTCCAGCTTGCAAATCGTCACCACAATGTTCTTCTCAAGCACTTCCATGTTACTCACCCGGATCGTAGAAGCGCATATATCTCGAAAGAAATGAGATAATTCAGTCAAAGTCTCGCAAACAACCCGTGGCAACAGTCCCCGGAAGGCAATAGGAATGAATCTCTCCATGAATACGTGGCAGTCGTGACTCTTCATCCCTTGGAACTTGCATTCCGATACATTGCAACAACGAGATATGTTGGACGCAAACCCATCCGGAAGCTTCAAATTCTTAACCCACTGACAGACCTTCTCCACTTGTTTCTTGTCTAGACAGTAAGGTGCTTTCGGAAGTATGGTCCTCCCACTGACTGTCCGAGGATGCAATTCACGGCGTACACCCAACTGTTGTAGATCCCTTCTCGCTTTAAGGTGATCTTTCGATTTGCCCTTGACATTCATCACTGTGTTGAACACATTATCAAAAACGTTCTTCTCAATATGCATCACATCCATGTTGTTTCGGATAACGAGCGTCCTCCAGTAGGGTAACTCCCAGAAGATACAAAATTTTCTCCAGTTGTGCTCTTTCCCGAACCCTGCAATCTTCCGATCCGGCACACCCTTACCGTGTGGTATGTCAGTATCAAGTGCCTCCAGGTGTGAGAGTACTTCTTCACCAGATGGGTAGTCCAGTGTGACAACCTCACGCTCGATTGTCCCGTCAAATTTATCCTTCTGCCTACGAAACTGATGGCCCGGTGGCAAAAGCTTACGGTGACATCCGAACCACGAGGCCTTTCCGCCGTGCTTTAACGTATGACCGGGGTTCACGCCCATACAAGCAGGGCATGCTAGCTTCCCATGTGTGCTCCAGCCACACGTCATTCCCAATGCGGGGAAATCATGTATAGTCCACATCAAAGCAGCCCTCATCTGAAAATTTTGTTTAAGGGATGCATCATATGTTTCGACTCCATGATTCCACCATAATTGTTTTAACTCATCAATCAACGGCCTTAAATACACATCTATGTCCTTACCGGGACTCTTCGGCCCCGGAATAAGCAACGACAAGAACATATACGGCTTCTTCATGCACATGCCTGGTGGAAGGTTGTAAGGGACAATAATAACAGGCCAACAGGAGTAAGGCGTGGTAGACTGACCGAAAGGGTTGAACCCATCGGTTGCCAGACCAAGTCTAACATTCCGAACTTCCTGAGCAAAGACTGGATGCCTGCGGTCAAACTCCTTCCACGCCTCTCCATCAGCTGGGTGTGTCAGCACATCGGCATCGTTGCTGCGAGTCTCACGGTGAGCCCTCATATGTTCAGCTGTACTGGAGGAGTAGTACATTCTCTGAAGCCGTGGTGTGACCGGGAAATATCGCAATATCTTCCATGCAATGTTTTTCTTCTTCCCTTTGTCCGGTTTGTACCTCGAATGATCACATACTGGACATAATGACAAATCCTTATTCTCTTTCCAGAATAATACACAATCGTTATTGCACGCATCTATCCGGTCATAGCTCAACCCAAGTTTCCTCATCATCTTCTTCGCGTCATAGTACGACGGCGGTAGCTTTTCACTTTCGGGCAGTATTTCTTTGATGAAGGTAACAAACTCGTTAAAACCTTTCTCACTCAGCCCGTGGTCTGATTTCAACTGTAATAACCTACTAACCGCAGACAGCCGTGTGTGTTTCGGAGCTCCATCCCACAGCGGCTCTTCCGCAGCTCTCAACAACTCATAAAACTGATGAGCCCCCTCGTTCGGCGGTTGTGGACTGTCGTTACCCCAGTCAACATTAGCATGCCCAGCATCCATAATCATATCTCGGAAATCATATCGTGCCTCCTCCCTAACTTCAGTTTGACTAGCCAGGTTGGACGACAATACTATCGTTTCCCCGTGCTGCGTCCACCTTGTGTATCCACCCATAAAACCGTACCGACGAAGATGCCATTTTACTTCAATTCTTTTTCTCCAGTGCAACAACTCACATCTACCGCACGGACACCTTATCTTATCAAGGTCAACATGTGCAGGATGCGCATAAGCGAAGTCGAGAAATTCGTCAACGCGACACTCAAAATCTTCAGCATTCTTCCTTTTCATCCAACTTCGATCGACTGACATGACGACTGAATTATCGTACTGTATACCACCTTCAATAATGACCAGTGATTAGGCATTGCCGATGTAAATATCAATGCATGAATGTTACAACATGTCTACATATTTCCCCTCCACTCTTGACACAGGTAGTGGTCCTATCCCATTCAGAAAAGCACATGTTTATAAAACAGTGAATAACTCATGCTTAGTCCGATGTCTGTGGAAAATTCGGCAGCACCTCCCCGCATGTTAGGTGTTCTAACATTCATCTAACCTTGCTCAGGAAGGTTTGACGGATGTTAGAACACCAGATCTGTATGCACCCAGAGAAACACACGAGAACGTGTACCAAATATCCACGACATAGAACATAAAGCATGAGTCAAAATACTATTTTATAAACAATTAGCTTTTCCAAACTGTCCAAACTGGACATCCAAAGGCTCATTACAAGGCATTACCTTGTAATGAGTACCTTTGAACGGGAACTAAGGGTTTCTATGCATGCATGTGTTCAGAAATTGATAAGATATGCAAGAATCTTTCCGAAATATCAAAACTACAGAATGATCGTTGCATATGTTACCAATTCCACATTAAATAGAACTTGTTGGCAACGAGTTGAACCATCTCGTTGCCAATGGACTTCTCAAAACAACAATTAATATAAAGAAGGCAGGGTTTGTAAACAACGAGTAATTGAACCATCTCTGGGCAACATGGAGTAATTATGGGATGTACAAGGGCTAATTAGGGTTATTTAGTCCTAATTAGGGTTTAATTGTGCCGAGTAGTGATGATTAGTCCTAATTAGGGCTAATTGGGCTTAATTGGGTTATGTTAGGGCTAATTAATGTTAATGAGGGATAGTTTCGGATAATTATAGCTGACTAGGGTTGATTATGGCTAATTAGAGTTATGTAGTCCTAATTAGGGTTTAATTGTGCCGAGTAGTGCTGATTAGTCCTAATTAGGGCTAATTAGGCTTAATTGGGTTATGTTAGGGCTAATTAATGTTAATGAGGGCTAGTTTCGGATAATTATAGCTAATTAGGGTTGATTAGGACTAATTAGGGTTATTTAGTCCTAATTAGGGTTTTGATGGTGCCGAGTAGTGTTGATTAGTCCTAACTAGCGCTAATTAGGCGTAATTGGGTTATGTTAGTGCACATTATGACTAATTAGGCTAACTACAATCAATATGCGCATAATTGGGTTCATTTGGGCTAATTTGGGGTAATTACAGCTAATTTGAATTTCATCAGGTTCTTAGGGTTAATTAAAACTAATTAGGCTCGTTGGAGCTAATTAGGGTTAATTGATTTACTAAAATATTGTTAATCAGGACTAATTAGGGGTAATTATAGCCAGCGCTGGAGCCACGATTAGATTCCAGGGGGTGCATGCTAAAAATGTGGCATTAACCTAACTAACCTAAATTTAATGCACATTCAACAACCTCAATTCCGACACCTCATATAGGGTGTCGATATGGTGTCCGATACGTATCTGACACCTCTGGACACGTGTCCGACACATACCGACACGTGTCCGACACATACCGACACGTGTCCGACGCCTTTGGACACGTCCACGAAGCCTCCGGACACCTGTCCGACGCCCACCGACACGCACCTCCAGACACATCGGCATACGTTAATTTGTTTTTTAAATGTCGGACACCGTCGATCAGACGTGCTGTCCGTGTCTGCGCTAACTAACAGGTATCTCAATCCAATTGGGTCCCATCCTCCGTCAACAATCTCAATTCCGACACCTCATATAGGGTGTCGATATGGTGTCCGATACGTGTCTGACACCTCCGGACACGTGTCCGACACATACCGACACGTGTCCGACGCCTTTGGACACGTGTCCGAAGCCTCCGGACACGTGTCCGATGCCCACCGACACGCACCTCCAGACACATCGGCATACGTTAATTTATTTTTTAAATGTCGGACACCGTCGATCAGACGTGCTGTCCGTGTCTGCGCTAACTAACAGGTATCTCAATCCAATTGGGTCCCATCCTCCGTCAACAACCTCAATTCTCAATTCTCAAATGCTCAATGCAATAAAAATTAACAAAAACCACACATTCAATCCAATTGGGTCCCATCCTCCGTCAATAATCTCAATATCTCAAATGCTCAATGCACAATTAACAATCTAAAATCATCAATTAATAATCGCAATTACTTCAAATGCACAGCTAATAACCTAAAATCATTGATCAATAATCACAATTCTAAAACGCACAATTAACAACCTAAAATTATCAAACAAATGATCAATGTTCAAATGGAAAAAAAATGTTCAAAATTCACATATCCGATGCGCTTGAATTATTTCAATTTAGGGTTCGATTGTATTAGGGCATTCAATTTAGGGTTCAATTACTTCAATTTAGGGTTCAATTAGGGGGTTCTATTGATTCAATTTAGGGTTCAGTTGATTTGAGGCATTCAATTTAGGGTTCAATTAGTTCAATTTAGGGTTCGGTTGGATTAGGGCATTCAATTTAGGGTTCAATTAGGGTTCGGTTAGATTGGGGCAATCAATTTAGGGTTTAATTAGGGGTTCAATTAGTTCAAATTAGGGTTCGATTCAATTAGGGCATTCAATTTAGGGTTCAATTACTTCAATTTAGGGTTCAATTAGGGGGTTCTATTGATTCAATTTAGGGTTCGGTTGATTTGAGGCATTCAATTTAGGGTTCAATTAGGGTTCGGTTAGATTGGGGCAATCAATTTAGGGTTTAATTAGGGGTTCAATTAGTTTAATTTAGGGTTCGATTCAATTAGGGCATTCAATTTAGGATTCAATTACTTCAATTTAGGGTTCAATTAGGGGGCTCTATTGATTCAATTTAGGGTTTGGTTGATTTGAGGCATTCAATTTAGGGTTCGGTTAGATTGGGGCAATCAATTTAGGGTTTAATTAGGGGTTCAATTAGTTTAATTTAGGGTTCGATTCAATTAGGGCATTCAATTTATGATTTACTTAGGGTTCAATTATGGTTCAATTACTTCAATTTAGTGGTTGGTTGAATTGAATAAACAATACAGAGGCTTTCTTATCCTGATGTCATGCAATGGCCCATAATCTATGACCTTTTAGCGTCACCATGATCTATATCGGTGTTACAGACTAACTACCGAATATGGTTTTCTTCCCTACCTCGTCAAGAATTAAGGAAAATTAGAGATAACAAGTTCAAGTTCTTCAATAAGCCAAGATCCGTCTGAACAACAAAGTGAATGACATCATAAATAATTCAGATAATTTAGGGCAATTGACAAATTAACAAAAAATTGAACCTAAATTGACATACAAATCTAAATAATTCAGATAATTTAGGGCATGTAACCTAAATTGAAGACAAATTAACAAAAAATTCAGATAATTTAGGGCAATTGACATACAAATCTCGAGGTGGGTACAACGGCGGCGGCGTTGGTGGTGCGGCGGCAGTGGTGGGTTTCCTTGCGCGGCGACAGTGGAGGGCTTTGTGGCACGACCGGAGTGCAAGGCTTGGTGGCGCGGCGTCGGGTGGGGGACGGGAGTGTCGCCGGAGCTGGGTCGCCGTAGAGAAGGGTCGCCGGAGGTGAGAACGGCGGTGGGTGGGTGGGAGCAGAATTTCAGAGAGAGAACGGGGAGAGAGAAAGAAACCAGATCTGTATTTAAATGGAGGATCTTTAGCGACGGAATAACACCGTCGCTAAAACTCCGTCGGTGAATGTCTTATTATAAAGACTTTTGCGACAGAATTTTTAGCGACGGTATTATTCCGTCTTTTTAAATAATTTAAAAAAAAAACTCAAAATTACTAATTTTACAAAAAATATTTAGCGACGGTAATTCCGTCGCTAAAAGTCCGCCGTTAAAACTCCGTTGCAAAATACTTTTACCGACGGTGTCTTCCGTCGGTAATAGTATTTTGCAACAGATTTTTAACGACGGTATATTCCGTCGCTTGAAGACATGTTTAGCGACGGAATACCTTCGTCGCTAAAACTCCGTCGCAAAATACATATTTTCTTGTGGTGATTTCTGAGTGGTCAACTTAGATAATGTCCATGTTCAATTATCCTTGATTATCTTATTTTGTTTTTATAAAGAGATTTTGTTCAAGTTATTATCATTGTTTTGTATAATGACCATGTACCTACACGATCTGATTTGCATGCAAATGGTTTAAACTATGTGAGAGTAATGGGTTAGGCTCCATTCAAGGTCAATTACAGTGAATTACAAAAAGAAAAAATTGCGTAAAATACCCCTGTGATTTGGGGTAGTTGCAATTACAAGAAGACACCGGAGATTACAAAAGTCTTGCAACCGACGATTCCCATAACAAAATGATAAAAATGTCTAAATTGCCCTTTATATATTGTAATTGTTAGCCTATCCAAAACCAAGGCCATTTGGTAAAAAAAAAAAAAAACCCTAAATCTACAATTAGGGCCGGCTGTGACTAGAAAACCCTAAATCGTGTGACTAGAAATCATCCGGCGATAATCACGGTTGCCAGGCGAGCTTCCCGCAGCGGCAAAGTTGATCTAGTGCCGACAAGGCAAGATATCCTCAGTCGAGACCTTTGAACGGCATCAGTGATGGCCTATCAATGGTGGCGGTGCCGGCGCATGTCGATGGGGTTGATAGTAGGCGACGATGTAGGTTCATGGAGGGTGGACGAGGCAAGTGGCGGCAATGCCTGGCGGGGTTGGCCCTAATTGTAGAAACCCTAACTGTAGATCTAGGTTTGTCTTTTGAATTGTAGATCTAGGCTTGTGGTTTGTGAATAAGGATGGTGGAGGCAGTGCAATAGGATTGTGGTTGATGACGTGGAGTTCGCGGTGGGTGGAAGGCTCCTGTGGGGGCGGTGCACTTGGCTTGCGTTGATGAAAGGGCTAGCGGTAGTGGAATAGGGGTCTCTATAGGTGGTTGGGGCTAGCGGTTTCGGAGGTAGACGGGGTTGGACAGTGGTGGCAGAAACGGGCGGTGGCAGAAAAAGAGGGTGGTGGTGGTCGATGGGGCTTGATGAGGGTGGTGGCTAGATTTTGGGCTTGAGGGAGCTGCGGCTGTGGCGATTTGGCGGAGCATATGGCTGCGGCGACGACGATCGTACTGAGGCGGCGGTGGTGGCTAAGGCTTAGGATTTGGGGAAAGAAGAAGACAAAAAGGGCATTTTTGTCATTCGTTAAGTTAATCTCTACCAAACGCACTCTTCAGGAGAGTGACATGCCGTTAGTTTGAACGATTTTTTTTACGGTTGCATGACTTTTACAATTTTTGGTGTCTTTTTGCAATTTTTATAACAACATGGGTCTTTTTGCAACTACCCCAAATCACAGGGATATTTTACGTAATTTTCCCTTATAAAAACTGCAGTAAACCATTCTATCCCTTTGTTTTTCCTTTATTATTTGTTCCCTCCCACTAATGTAGCATCTTTGAGTAAATACCGAACTAGTATATTTTAGTAGACTTTTGAGACTCACCTGAAAACTCCAAAATTCTTGCATTCAGCTGCTTGAATTCCATCCATTGGTTTGGACATCAAACAGGTGTACTGTTGTACAACCTATGTTAGCAATTGAAATACCTCCTGCTTATGTGTGTGTGTGTGTGTTTTTTTTTTAAATTCTTCAATCACAAGAGCAGCCTAGATTACTGCTTTGCTAAGCTGCCTGAACTAAATGCTTCGTACGTTTCTTTCATATTCCATAGCAGTTGTTGGCACAAGTGAACTTGTATATAATAAGTTAGTATTCCATTGTGAATTTGCATCCATAAGCCTCCATTACCAGTACATGGTCTTGCCAAATTGCCTTATATTGAGATATTACACTCTAGTGCTTATGGCACTTTGAGCGTCATGCTCTCTTTTGTCCGAAAAATGCTATCTTTGTCTAACTATTTCCTTTCGATTAGACAAAGTCATTGTAAGAAAAATCAGTTTAGGTACACTACTTATTTAGTCTCGTATTTTTCTATACAAGTTCTCAAGGTCATTACCTCGTCCGTCCATTTAATACCGTGTCCATTAATGTCGTATACTAATATGTTCAATTTTGTTCTTCTTTTTGCCTGTGCCAATCTTAAGTTCACTTGCTGTTCTAATGTCTAACATGTATTGTAATAATGTCCCTTAAGCTCGTCATGTTTCTATGCTTCGACTATTTTTAAACAACTCTCATTATGAGAGGGTCCTTTGGTCAAACATTTGTTTACATGCTGGCGATCAATAGACGCC
The DNA here is from genome assembly GCA_033070095.1 of Escallonia herrerae. Lineage (NCBI taxonomy): Eukaryota > Viridiplantae > Streptophyta > Magnoliopsida > Escalloniales > Escalloniaceae > Escallonia > Escallonia herrerae. The sequence continues at coordinate 9,697 of JAVXUP010005067.1, read as the reverse complement.
TAGCATGCTGCCTGTAGCACACGTTTGATGTTTGTACATTTGGTTCAACATTTGGGTCTTATGACTAACATAATCATCATGTATTTTTGTTGTGTAGCATTTCCAACATATTGTGAAAATATGTTTAGAGTTAAATGCTTAATTACGTTTGCTTTGATGTTTGATAATAAGTTATGGTCTGCTCATTTCCATCGAGTATGTGTTGTTCGATTTCGCTAGTTTTGCTGAGATTATGTCAGTTTTGGTACCTTACTAGGCTATTTGAGCTCACCCTTTTCCTGTACCTTGCCCTCGCCACAAGTTTAAGAAGTGACTAAAGATCCTTGTGACTGTGTTGGAGTTTTAAGATTTTTGTTTTAATTAGTTAAACTTTATAGTTTTAGTTTGAGAACATTACCCTGATGTGGATACTTTGATTGAATTGACTTCGTGTAATTTGTTTTAGCCACTGCGTTTAGTATATTATTTTGTAAGAGATTATTAAGAGAATGAATTGTATTAGATTGTTTTTGCATGGAGATATTTTATTTTAAAGGATTTAGAGCCCGTTTGGGGTTGATTCTCAAAAGTGGATTAAAATTAAATCAGAATCGATTTCTAGAATCAACTTTAATCCATTTTAAGTGTAACAGATTAAAAGTTGTTGAAGGTGTTTGGATAAAAAGAGATTAAAGTAGGTTTAGCATGACAAAATTACGATGTGTATTCAAATTAAAAGGGAGCATTTAATGTCTGTTATATGTGAGGATATTTTGATAATTTCCTTGGTCAAACCTGATTTTTCGAAACTAATTAAATTTTAATCCAAGAAAACGAGGATTGTGGATTTAATCAGTTCTGAGCACATTGGAACAGATTTAATCAGTTTGCTTTTTTTTTCAAACACTTCAAAGGTGATTTAATCTAAATTTAATCAGATTTGACCATTCTAGAATCAATCTCAAACACCCTCTTAGCTGTTCTGTTTATACTGATGTCACCAGAATTATAGCGGTATTTTAAGAACTATGATTATAGTCATGGCTTCAATCTTGGGGACGTGACATTGGCCTTCGACGTACTGTGCTAAATATAACTTCCTTCAAACGATCTATGGGGACTTATGATCAAACTAGTACATCCTGAGAGTTCTCACTTTTCAGTGCTATCTATGTTACCGCTACTCGTAACTAATTTACTTATGCTCCTAATCAAACCCTGTATAATAGTACAACAAATAAAGGTAGTTTACCTTCATATTATTTTGTGGTGAACAACTTTATAAAGACAATAACACTTTGAAGATACAAACCACTATTTCAAAGATACACATACAGGATGGTTTGATGGTCCTAATCTTAAGATAAACATATTTACTTAAGGCAAACAAAGTTTCACATAACGTGAACATTAGACTCAGGACAATCCAATTTGGAGATGCCATGTGTCAAAGCATGCATGTTTTATCGTTTTGCTCATGCTAAGCTTCCTTTGTTGATCTGGCGGCTTTGTCACGTGCTGGAATTGAATAAGGCCTTATTTTCCTTCTGAAATATTTCATCCAGCCTTTCCACTTTCTTTACAATTTCTCTCTTATTGACAAGTAGCATAGTTAAAACTTCAGGCCGTACGTGGGAGAGCCATGTGATTTTTCCATGCTCAAAACTTGCCACATTTCGTTGTCTTCGGTTTAACGGTTTAATTTAACATTCACCAACTTGCGTAAATTATCGTTAGGACCAATTGACCTTAAGTGGTGACTCGTTCTCAGGCCAATATCAGACTCCTTTATGATGTGGTATGCTTGATGCGCTTTAGATGAATCAGCCTTTTTAGGCCGGTTTGTTGTGATTTTAGGTTACTTGGTGCAACCATTGTGCCAATATCAATTTATCTTGATATTTGCTAATGGCTAAGTCGTGGCAGTCAACAATGCAAGCTTTATTTTATTAGTTTTGGGTGTGTTCAATTTACCGACAAGCACGATTGTATACAGCTCGCAGGCGAGAGCTTTTTATGCAGTTTGAAGGACCCTAGACTCATTCGATTTCACACGACCTGTTATTTTTCTGGACACATTTGAAATTACACCGTGCTCCCTATTTTTAATTTTCACTAACAAAGACTCCTTAACATTACTTTGCCATTAAAACAGTGACGATGTCAGCAAAATATTCTTCCAACATACAATATACACCCTAAAGGCAAAAAATTGTGACCGCGCCAATAACAATTGTGAAGCATTGCCTACTAGAAATGCTCAAGCCTTGCAAAGTATCTCAAAGAATAGTGCCAGGAGTTTTTCAATACCTTCAAGGATTTAACAACATCATAGGATTCACCTCAACCCTATATTTCTCGAGCAATTCAGCTCTCAACGTGATTGGCCCTAAGATGAGAACCAATTCTCCTGGCTATCCATCTAGAATTAGCATTTTTGTTATATATAGGTTGTTAAAGCTTAAAGGCATTGGAATTATTCTTTGAGATGTGTGCAAGGCTTGTACAATTTTGGGAGGTAGTACTTCACTATCCGTCATTGGCGCGCTGACAATTTTTTGTCTTAAGGGCATATATATATATATATATATATATATATATATATATATATATATAGCTGAAACATTCGCTTAAAATTGTCACACATAGGATTTTTAGGACTCTATCTTTGCGACACGTATGATTTTTTAGGAACATTCTCCTTCTGCTATATAAGCTTCAACTTTGTGTGTGGTAGTTCCCTAAGTTAATTGGTCTCTTCATTTAGAGTCTAACTTTTTTAAATTGGATATATATAATTCAAGAATCCTATTTGTGTTGGTATCTTTTTTCTTTTCTACCTATTTAACTCTTTCTATTATTTATTATTAGAAAATTTGTAGATGTAATTTACCCTATATTTGTAAACTTTATAAAATTAAGAAGTCAATCATACACCTTATAAAACTCTACTTGATCAATATACTTATATATTAGGCCCTAATTTTGATTATTAACACCTTATATGATTCAAGAATTCTATTTCTTTTGGTGCTCTTTTCCTTTCCCACCTTTATTTTGGTGTTCTCTTCTTTTCCTACCTTATTATTTACCTCTTTCGTATGATTTACTATTACAAATTCGTAGGTATAATTTACCTTATATTAGTAAACTTTATAAAATCAATAAGTCAATCATACACCTTATAAAACTCTACTTAATCACTATACTTATATATTAGGCCCTAATATTGATTATTAATATCTTATATGAACCAAGAATCCTATTTTTTTGTGTTCTTTTCCTTTTTCACCTTTGTTTGGTGTTCTTTTCCTTTTCTACTTTATTATTTAACTCTTTCCTATGATTTATTATTAGAAAATTCATAGATTTAATTTACCATATATTTGTAAACTTTATAAAATTAAGAAGCCAATCGTATACCCTATAAAACTCTACCTAATTACTATACTTATATATTAGGCCCTAATTTTGATTATTAACAACTTATAGGATTCAAGAATCCTATTTGTTTTTGTGTTCTTTTTTTTTCCACCTTTGTTTTTGTGTTCTTTTTTTCGTACCATATTATTTAAGGCTTTCCTATCATTTATTATTAGCAAATTCCTAGATATTATTTAGCCTATATTTGTAAACTTTCTGAAACTAAGAAACCAATCATACACCTTATAAAACTCTACCTAATCACTACACTTATATATTAGGTCTTAATTTAAATTTTTAACATCTCAAAAGCTCTTTAAAAAAAATTAGGACTCTATCTTTGCGCCACGTAGGAGTTTTTTGAAATCTTCTCATTTTGATACGTAAGTTTCAACTTTGCATGTCGTAGTTCCCCAACTTAATTGGTCTCTTCATTTAGAGTCTAACATTTTTATATTGGATATATACAATTCAAGAATCCTATTTGTTTTGGCATCCTTTTTCTTTTTTACCCTATGAACTCTTTCTTATGATTTATTATTAGAAAAGTCATAGGTATAATTTACCCTATATCTGTAAACTTTATAAAACTAATAAGCTAATCATACACCTTATAAAACTCTACCTAATCATTATAGTTATATATTAGGCCATAATTTTGATTATTAACACCTTATAGGATTTTTAGGCCCTAATTTTGATTATTAATACCTGAAAAATAATATGATTTTTAGAACTCTATCTTTGCGCCACGTAAAATTTTTTTGGAGTCTTCACCTTCTGACATGTAAGCTTCAGCTTTGCATGTGGTAGTTCCCCAACTATTGGATATATAAGATTTAAGAATCCTATTTATTTTGGAGTTCTTTTTTCTTATACCTTAGTTAACTCTTTTATATGATTTATTAGTAGAAAATTCATAGGTATAATTTGCTCTATATTTGTAAACTTTATAAACTAAGAAACCAATCATACACCTTATAAAACTCTGTCTAATCATTATACTTATATATTAGGCCTTAGTTTTGATTATTAATACATCAAAATCCTATAAAATAACAATATAAAATCTCAAAAATATAAAATACGAAAATTTTTCTACTTACTAACTCTTTGTTATAATTTTATTATTAAAGAATTCATAAGTATTATTGATTACGACACGTAAGATTTGCGACGCATAAAATTTTTTAAGCTCTTATATTTTTGACAAATAAGATATTTAAAACTCTTGATCAGCTATTACATTACAAGTTCTAAGAGAATTATATATTATTTGAGATCGCTAAAGGTAAGCTTGAAAGGAATTTAATTTTTTTTATAAGTTATACCATTAAAGTCTAACTTGTTACACTCAACTTTAAATAAGAACAGATATGTATTTGGAAGAAAATAATTGTACGGGTAAGTGAGTTAAAAGAATTTTTTTCCATTAATTGATAATAATGGCCAATAATAATAGTTAAGGTAATTGTACTAGGGAGATTTCAGCGGTAGATGTCACAGTATGGCAGTGGTGACAACTGAAAAGGTGACAATGATTACGAATGTGATAGTGATAATTCTTGTGATGGTAGCTGTAGCACTGTTAATGAGATTGAGATTTGTAATAGTTGTGACAAGTCATGCTTGCAACGGTACATGTAGTTTTCAAGATGGTTGTGGTGGTGGTAATCTTAGCAGTATGATTATAGTGATGGCTGAGATGATGGTAGTAGTAATAATTAGTGAGTGATAATTCTATGGTGATTAGAGGTAGCATTAATATAATAGTGGTTGACAAGTTATGCCCTAATGTGCCTTGGGCAAGTGATAAGGTGGGCACAGTGGTAGTTCTAAATATGCTTATTTACCGTGATAGCACTAAGGTGTTTCAAGGTAGTTTCAATGTAGTAGTGCTGCATGAGTTATACTCAAAATCTGGATTGGACAGCCCAAGAAAAAAAAAGACATAGTGATGACTCGACTAATCTTTGATAATTTGAATATATACATAGAACGTACTTTGAGTACTATATTTCCTTTCATTATGCATCGAATAAAAAATATGCGAAGTGCTTTATATCTAGAAAATATCAGGTGACTCAATTAACATTTATATTTATAGGAAGGTTAAGCTTCATATACATCATCTCTTAGGGAAAGCTATAACTCTTTACTAGATTTACTAGATTATGTTAACAAAAACAAATAAAATTATAAAAATGAACATATGAATGGTAATTTTCTTCCTTCACAGTATCTTTGGAGATAAGACTACTTTAACCATGTGATTAAAACATTGATGTCTGATTATTAAGTTAAAATGTATGAATTCACGACGATATATTAGTACGAGATTGTCGCTCATAATTTGTAATTATATAAATGTCAAAAGTATTGCTTATGAAAAAGTATTCTAAGATTATACCATAATTATTTTTATTGAAACATTCACATCTAATTTGTAAGTAAAAGTATGCATTAAACTTTTCAAAAAGGTGTTTTCAAGATGTGATCTCATACTTTAATTTATATATTTGCCGCCAATTAACAAGAGTTGTAACGTATCAATAATTAATGTATTTTAAGAAAGATTTTCAACACCTTGCTTTGGTACTTTGAAATCTCTTTAATATTCTCATGCATCTTCCTGCTTTGTCAAAGAAGTTAGGATTGTTGAATACAACTTTATACGTATATAACATACATGAACAACATAAGCTGCGAGATATATATGAATGTATATTACATGTTTATTAGAAATTTAATAATATGAGTTAATGCGTGTTTATTTTACCTTTTAAAATTAGAAGGAAGACAATTTTCTAAACCTATCCCGTGCATTTGTACGGGTCTATTAGCTAGTATGGTACATTGGAAGAACTTTTTGCTGACATTATCAATGTTTTAACGACAAAATAAAGATAGTAGGGTCTTTGTTAGTGAAATTTAAAATGGGGGTGCACGGTGTAATTTTCAGAAGTAAAAGGGATCCAGGTGTAGTTAACCAAAACCTCAGGGGAGGTAAACGTATTTTACTCTTTATTACAATCAAAGTCGATGTGTCTTTAGATTTTCCTAACAAAGAAAGCAGCAGACATACTTTTTTTTTTGTAATAAGAGAGTGACATTGATAAGTAAATGTTAAGGCTTTCAAGTTGCCCCCATCTGTTTTTGTAAACGGTCACGACATGTCCGTGACTCTGTATGCATGACCACAAAAGTCAAACTAACAAATTACCAATAAACTCGTACACATTACAATCAAGTTAAAACCGAGCAAATCCTACACTATAGCTCAACTTAAAGCAACATGCCAAGTTTAAAATTTTACAAAGAATACCAAAGCAGAAACAAAGACCTATAGGTACAAAATGGTAACATTAAAGCAGACAACCGGAAACAACCGCACGATCCAAAATTGAAATCAACCCTCCATGGAGCAGCAAATGTACTTAAAGCTGCAACTTTGGTTGGATTTTTATATTAATCAACCCAATTCAATTTGTTACAAAATAGGTTAGACATGTGGAGCCAAATATAGTGGATATTTTGGATTTGATTCCGAAAGTCATTTATGTAAAACTTCATATATTGTTGGTAACTTCTTAAAAAAGAACCATCCACCACAATCTACCATTGCACCGTTATTCGTCCACCTATCACCATAAAAACGCTGGTGATTACCGACGACCTCCACTCCCAACCTCCCCATTACTGCCAGCAAAGCCGATCACTACCTCAATCACCGGCAGCCACACCGCTTCAACTGCCAGCCACCGCCAGCATCCAGGCTGTCGCCAATCGCGGGGCCATCACCACCACCACCAACAGTCTCCCTAATCTCCAGCTGCTAACACTAGCGGTGTCTGTCATCCACTACCACTAGCCGCTGTCACCCCCTGCAGCTGGCAGCAATCACCGGTGTCCACCACTCAATCTTTGTTTAAATTAAAAATTCTTTTCATCAATCAATTGAAACCTAAATTACCCACCTAATTCAATTTTTTCTTGGATTATAGCTTGGTAGGTTTAAAAACACATGGGTTCTCTTGGGTTGAGTATTCAAACCCAATTCAGCCGGTCCAATGAACCCAGGCTGAACGCCTAGACGTGCTTGACTTCTGGAATCGTAGATGGTTTCATCAAACAACATTTCTCATTAAACTGAAAATTATTTTCTCGAAGACCTTTTCCTGCACATTCTGAGTGTAAAAAATTCCTCCAAATTCCGACTCTTGAAACATTCATTGGCTGCAGTGGTGCCTCTCATAACAAACTAAGACAACGATGTTGAGTCCATGGCGAATGTTGTTCGCCCTATTGCAGTGCATTTGACCATTTTGTTGGAGTGGACTAAAGATGAATACTAAGCTTTATTTTTAAATCGAAGGGGAGAGATCGATTTCAATGCTTTCCAGGACTAGACCTTTTCAAAGTCGAGGAATTCAACGAATATGGTCATGGAACTCAGTCACATGCAACATAAAATCTTATTTTTTTTTTTAATCCTTTTTCCTGGTTGGGCCGGGGACCTAGAATGAGTCAAGTCAAGTTGGTTGAAAAGGCTAAATTGCAATAATTAAACACATATAAATATTAAGCATTTTATTAAGATGACGGACTTCTAGTGTTGAAGCAATGATGCACCACGCATCCCAATTTTACACTATGTTTAGTTTGAATTTGAACGTGTCACTGCGTACGTGTATGGCTCGTGACGCGCTCAATTCAGTTATATCATCGCCATGTATTACCAACAGTATTCCCAGGAAAAGAAACTATAGCTAAGGTCAGCAGCTCGTATATAATGGTTTGACATTGTCCACAAAACTATAGATTATAAGCCGTGGAGACTAAACTTAACCAAATACATGTAACTTTAGGTCTGTCGAAATTATTAGTATATATAAGACGGCCAAACGAAATACTGAATCCAAACACAACGTTTTCATTACCCAAGAAAAACAAAGCCATTTCTTGCCATCGCAGAAGGAGAAAAAAATGAAATTCAACATTGCCAGTACTTTGCTCCTCATCGTCCTCTTAATCACAAGCGTCGCCATTCTGTCGGCATCACCAGTACAGAGTTCTGGAACCCGTGAGTGTCCTCGCACCCTTTTATTTCATCAAGTTCCTAAGAAACATTCCTTTTCCATTTCATTAATGTTGTCCCCTTATATGCTGGGAAAGGGTTCTCTGCAATCCATGCATGTTTCTTCTAATTGCCTTGTCGATAAGAGATGTAAGTTAGATCGATCATAGGTTGGTCAGGTTCCGCATCCGGTTTTGGTCTATAAAACTATATGTACCATGTCAATTTACTGTTTTTTCACAGTTTTTGCAGGTCCAACAAACAGAAGGATGCTTAATTCCGGTCCTCGACGCGGTATAGGGTCACCGCCGGATGGCGTGGGTAATTCCTCTTTCTGTTCTTTCTCTTCTTGTATCTGGAAATTAACTATATATATGTTTGACTGCCGTATGTTCTCAGGTATCTACATGAGAAGAGTTGTACTCTAGTTTCTATGAATTCCCTTTAGTTGGAGATCTCGATGCTCTCATTGGATAATACTCCCTCCATCCTTCATAAATTGATCAATCGATTTATGTGGGATGGAAGGAGTAATAATCATAAAATTACAGTAGTATAACATAATTTTGACTTGTACAACAAGAAAGTAAAACTTGATGTGCCCCCCTTTTGCCGTACAAGAAATAACGAGGAAGATATAATTCTGGGATGCCGGATGATGCCTTGGCGTCCCAGTTCCACTGGGGCATTCTCAAAAGTATTAAAGCCAGTTGCAGCCAGGAGACCAGCTTTTCCAAGCCAATCTGCACGGACATGTACTGCTTTCCAATTGGAGATCAGTTGACAGTTCCATTTTCTGCTTACTAGGTTAAGATATGCGGGTCTGTGTAGTTTCTGCTATTGCTAGAAACTTTAGCGCATCAAGAATTCATTCAAAACGTAAAGAAAATGAAGCAGCACTTCAAAGATTTATAACTGGCACACCAAAAACATAATTTGTCAAAAACTTGCGAAAGGATTTGGAATCAATGGTCTAATGTGTCAAAACATATAAAGGCGTTCAGTGAGAAACTTACCAGGCTGGACATACTTAGTGCAGCAAATTTACTCTGCTAATTCGATGCATATTTTTACTATTGGTTTTCTTTATGACAGGTCACTGATTTTCAAGCAGAGTTTATCTGCATCCAGGCCGCTGTCTTGATGGTGTAGAGAACCCGAGTATCATTTGCATTGCAAGTCCAATAACTGTTGGAAAAAAATTGGCTCCTATCCCGG
>JAVXUP010005066.1:0-22802 GCA_033070095.1 Escallonia herrerae | reverse complement strand
TAATTTGTTTCATGAATATGCTGATATTGAAGGTTGCAATACAGAATATTTTGGTGCTTGACACAATACGAGTTCATAAGTTTTACTTGCTTTAATAATATTAGTTACCAGGAGTGAAATATTGGTTCCTTTCTGATCTTCCCAATGTCGACATTGTTTTTCTCTATTTTTTGTGCTTAGATACCACTGTATCCTGCAACAATATTTCAAAATGAATACGACGGAGAAGGAATGAGTTACGTATTATACTTCAAGCTATCTGAAAATTATTCCAAGGATCTTCCACTTCATTTTCAAGAAAGTATCAGGGTAGGATATCTATTTACCTTTGTCATTGTAATTCTTGTCGTAGTGTAATTCAATATGACACTTTTCCTTGCTTTTGCTGGTGACAGAGGTTAATCGATGATGAAGTAGAGAGGATCAGAGGTTTTCCTCTAGATACAACTGCACCCTTCAGGGAACGGTTGAAGATCTTGGGCCGAGTGGTAAATATGGAGGATTTCCATTTAAGTGCAGCTGAGAGGAAGCTTATGAATGCTTACAATGAAAAGCCGGTGCTTTCACGTCCTCAACATAATTTCTACTTGGTAAATAATCCCAAAGCTGTTCTGCTCCTTCCATGGCTGTAACTCTTATTTAGTTGTAGGTTCCATTTCACTTATATTCATGATCACCAAGCTTACTATTTGCCCCGTATACTCAGTTAATTCTTTCTAACAAAAAAGAAGAAATTTAGAGTGCTGGTTCATGCTCTACAGTTTAGATAATCTACTTCTCAAGCTTTCTGAAGAATTTGTGAAGGCATCCAACCTAAACCAGTTGCCAACGAGTGAAAGGCTACAACTCTCTGAAGGTGGCATTTAGAAAGGCCCAAACGGCTTACAATTTGAAGTGCTAATCTTAATTTTCCCGAGGCTGGATTTATTGCAAACCTGCTAGATCACTGCAGCATGCAGGCATTAAGTAAAGAAAAGCAAACACGGGATGAAAGTATATTTAAATGCATGAAGAATATTTTATCCCCCATTTGGACGTCTCCTTTTTGGATTCATCATGCGGGTAACTTTTATCGATTACTTAACGTACATCATTTATGGGAAACAAGTACTTCGTCCAGCAAATACGTACGGCTATGCTGGTGAAGCAATATATTACACTATGTTCCCCTTTGCTAAACCTGGTCTTCCTTTAGAGTGTAGTTTATGATTTAAATATCAGCAATCATCGTAGGACAAAAGTCCCTACTATTTGTACCTATCTTTTGTCTTGTAAATGCCACATGTGATCAAGAGGCATCTAATGAAATTCTTATTGTAATTGACTCTAAATACTTCTTGAATCTCTTTCAGGGTGAAAACTTCTTTGAGATTGATTTGGATATGCACAGATTCAGTTACATCTCTAGGAAAGGTTTTGAAGCATTACAAGACAGATTAAAGCTCTGTATTCTAGATTTTGGTCTGACCATACAGGTATTTAATTGAGGAGCAAAGCAAAACTAATTTCCACTCTTTAATTAAGATCCGTATTTCATATACATCTGATGTGGTCGCTTTGTGAATTTGAAACAGGGAAACAAGGCAGAAGAACTGCCGGAGCATATCTTATGTTGTTTGCGGTTGAAAGAGATTGACTACAACAACTACCACGTACTTGGGTTCTGATTATGTGATTAAAACACGGTACTCAGGGAATGGACGCTAAAATAAGAGGCGTGTTCTTTCCTGTTTTAAACTTCTGTTCCTTCTTAGGTCAAAAGTTAACCTTGCATCTCTACTTCAAATTTGAGCATCTCTATTCGGCTGAATAGAATGCTAACTCCTCGAGTGTACAGTTGGGGCCTGAAATGAAATGAAGAGTAAACACAAGAATTCCCTCAAGTTTTCAACGACTCTAGTCGGTATTATCATCGTCCAAATCTTTCATGCTAGCGTGATGTAGTTTTGCAAAATGTGATTGTGTTTTTATTTCTTGTAAAAGATTTTGGCTGGTTAATAATCTAAAACCTATTTGAAGTTTAAAGCAATGAATAATAGCTTTCCCGAGAGTCCTGAATCATTAGTAGTTAAATCATAAAATATGCATATTCGAGTTGTCAGCAAACGATATATCATTTGTGGATATGTTTTGTCACAAAGCTTTGCTGATCACCTGACCCGTAAGAGATATTGATGACAGTTGATGAAAAAGAAAAGAAAGCTAATGTGAGACAGAAGTTTACAATAAGAAATTTCTAGGAGGTAGGCGATCCAACACATCGACATCGTCTGAAAATGGCAACAAAAGTGCACCTTTGGACCTTTTTTCCTGATCTAGAATGCGGGATTTTTTCTTGCTTTCCAGAGGGTGGGGAGGCAGCAGAAGATTGTGAATCCACGAGTTCTTCGTCGTAAAATCTGTCTTCTTGATTGTTTCCTCGAGGTATAGCGGCATGCAGCTCACCAGATTTTGGTTCAGATAATTGAAGCCTGGTGTCCCAAATGCGGCCGGAGGATCCTTGTCGCCGGAATGAATAAGCTGATCTCTGCAATGTGGTCATGGATCTATCAAATGATACGTCTCTAGTTGTGTTTCTGCCTTTTCTTTCACTCCTTTGATCTTATATCCACGGCTTTCTTACAGCATAACAATTTTTAAGAAGTAATACATTATTTAGTTTTTCTCTTAGCTATTAATTGCATTTAATCTATTTTATTTTGTTTGTGGTATGAGATGTGCAAAGTGTATTAAGGTGGTCTTCTTGGCACCTTAGGCACCTGATCAAGATCCCCTTAGTTTGAGGGGGAGAGAGAACAGGGAGGGGAGGTTGTTATGCCTTACATGCGCTTTATAGTTCCTGTAGTTAGTTAACAACAGACATTTGGTTGCCGGTGGGCGCTTTTCGAGGGAACGTCTCATTTTTAAGAACGCGTGGAAAAAAGGGAAACGAATATCGTCTAAATGGAGGGAGGAAGCATCGGGTTTTCAATATCTTGTATATGAGATATAATTCAGACCATACCATCTCAAGCCTGTTATCCAATATGTGCTACATAACTTGTGTGGTACTTTAACAACTTGCTAAACATAATAATCATCCAAAAATTGAGGAAATTCCAACTGCATTTGATTTTCTTTATGTAAGATGGTCTCGATAAACGAATTCTCCCCAGCAGATGTAGTAGCTTCTGAGAATTTCTGTGTCTCACTTCCATACTTGCAAGTTGCATCAGCTTTATTCTCGTGTTTAAATTCATTTGAGTCATACCCGTTTTCACTGGAAAAGTTACTCCTGGATTTCTCAATTCCCTGAAATTCGCAATCTTTTTCGGACAGAAGGGGGTCTTCGACAAGAAAATCGGAGGGTGATGACGGTATCATTTGATGGTGAGATGCTTGGCAAGAAGAGGATGATGATGAAGTGGAGGAAGAGGAGACTTCGTTGAAGAAATGTGGTTGGATGGTTTCTTGGTTGGCCATTTGCAAATGTGCCATAGTGTCCCACGCTTGGTTGTTAGTCATGAAGGGGAAATTGTGGAATAGTTGCGTCTCTCTGGAGACTGACGATTGCTCTGATTGCGACATGGATATGTTGCTGTTGATGATGAGGGAGACAAATTGGTTTCTGGTATTTGGGAGGCCGCTGATGTTTCCATAGTCAGAAAGGACCTGAGGGAGGGGCTTATGGGTGATGGGATCGATTCCCATCTTGGTGAGCTTCTTTCTCAGCTTTGTGTTCCAGTGATTCTTGACATCATTGTCTGTTCTACCAGGTAGTCGCTTTGCTATTAGAGACCACCTGCACCAAACGAATGGTGGGTAGGTAAAACAACAAATAACGTGCAAAGGAGATTAGAAAATAGGAAGAGGCTATTCACGCGCCTCATTTGTTGCTGAATCTGCATTAGCCAAAAATAATAGATGCATTGCGGGGATAGCAAACTCCTCCCCCCCCCAAAAAAAAAAAAAAAAAAAAAAAACGACAGAAAAAGAAAAAGAAAGAAAACTTCTACCTTGAAACACTTGAGCAGCCAAGCCTTTTTGGTACTAAAACCAAAGCGCATGGAGTTTTTCTTAGTTCAAGGCGACCTTTTACCATTTCTTTGGGAATACAAGCTAAGAATGTGAAAGGGACAAAGGAAACTTTATTGAATGGGATACAAAAAACTGCAGAATCATGGAAAACACCCTTCGAGGGTAAATTTCCTTGGGGAAAACCGGAAAAGTAAGTAAACTCTTGAACAAATGGCAGGAAAAAGGAACGAACAAAGAATAGAAACCTACCTGCTACCTATAGCTTTATGAAGATTTACAATGTGCTCTTCTTCTTCGGGTGTGAAGCTATCATGCTTTAGGTCAGGCGACTCAGGCCTCAGATAATTAGTCCACCTAAGCCTACAGCTCTTCCCACATCTGTTGAGTCCTGCGTCCAAACACATTCAATTTCATAACATGGTTAAAGCCAGTTAGTTATCATGTTCCTTTGCAGCTGCAGTTAACTAGTATAGGTGGCTTCCGTTTGTCACTAAAGGTCAGGCGAGTAATGATCTTTAGCGACGTATGCCACGTTGAGTGACGTGCTGCGAAGGATCCATATGCATATGTATTCTACTGAAGCAGAAAATGAACCTGCTTTCTGGGGTACCAAGGTCCAGTTGCCAATCCCATGGCTGGCGACGTGAGCAAGTATCTTTGCATCTTCTTCTGGGGTCCAAGGGCCTTTCTTCACATTACTTGTCACAGCACGGAGGTCTCCTCATCAAGATGGTAATGGAGGTCACACACACAGATGGGGTGGTGACTTGATGCAATGGTGATGCAATTGGAGAGCTGTACATACATACGAAGGGAATCGTACACATTGTTTTAACCAGGGAGGAAGCAAGAAACGCATGCAGTTCGGCTCCCCAATTAACAACAATTGCATGAATTCATCATCATCTCATGTGCTTGGCTCCGAGATTGTTAACAGTGTATGAAGGTTCAAATTGGGTGATTCGTTTGTTAAAGGTATTAAGTTTTAACTGATCTTGATTCGCTGGTGCTTTCCTCAGCATGACAAACTCTGATAGTACTTTCAGCATTTGTAAGATTTAAATTTTGAAGTACAGTTAGTCTTGAGGCAAGGTTAACCCATAACTATGAAGCATGCAATTGTCATTGCTGAGAGTACCTTGCTGGCAATTAGTCTCCCTTTCATTGACACAAGAATAGTGTACTATTTCCAAATTTGGATTCCCCAATCCCACTACAACATTATAACTCTTTCATCCATTCCACAGTCCCGCCACGAGATAGTTTCCTTTCCATCATTCTTCTTCCGGGGATACGGACACAGGTCAAAACTATACAACAGGAGGGAGGGAGAAAACAACGAAATCTCTTATGATGAGCACTTATTGCAACTCTTTCTACAAAATCCACCGCCGGCGTCCTCGGATCCTACCATGTAAAGAGGATTCTTTTCACATTCGCCGGCAGCAGCCCACTTGGGGCAGTTTGCATTCTCGTCAGTGCAACTTCCAGTTGAGTGCCTTTCTGATTTGTCAAAAGACCTCACGTGAATCCACTTGGTCGCGGACCATTTTTCACCCTCGATGACAGGGCAGCTACCGTGCAAGCTTAATGAGTCCGTAGTTGCGTCAGGATGAAGACTGAAAAACAGCAAAGCGTCGCCCTTTCTGGGTTTCACTGCGAGTAAAGCATAGCACAAGTATCAGCTTCGAAATGAATATCCAGTAAAGCTTGACTTGAATCTGGCTTGAGGCAAACTAAAATACTAAGGCAGCCCTCTCTTAAGGGCTCCCTCAATTCTGCCTAAAACGCACAAATTACTTTACTTCAATGAATTACCGCACACGAGACAATTCTAAAAAGAAATTAATGGCAAAGCTGAGCAAAATACCCCCGACTATCCAACTGGGTCTACAAAAGATTCGAATATACTTAAAGATCCTATGCGTCATACAAATTATCATAGGAAGTTGTTCAAAGGGTCCTTATGACCCATTATTGACCAATAGGTTAAACTCATCCATATTCTGTATTTTTCCACGCATCACTTGAGATTCCAATAACATATAAGGAATTTCCCCGAAACATGTCCCCCACAGGCAAACCACTTCTGTTTTGCTATTGTGAACCTATATGTGGCAACTGAAAAGAAGTTATACCTGAATAACCATTCTTTGCGCAATCAGACCAGTCATCTTCCTTTGGTTGAAAATCTTTCATCTGTGAATGATGTAAACTAAGTTTATGTCCAAGAGAAAAGCTAAATGACAAAGAACAATAGCACTACAAAATACAAGATACCTCTGAATTGGGGAAGACTGTTTCTCCACCCTTCTCAACATTTGACAAATACATAAGCACGGTGGCCACCCGATGACCACCCAATTCTAGATTGGCCTTGTCATGGAAATAATCAAAATGTGGCTCGTACTTTTGACCATGCTCGTAATGTAGAACTTGCATAGATTCTCCATTCTCTGATTACAACGTCAGCTTCCGTACAATCAGAAACTCTTTTTTCCATCAACAATATAAAAGCCATAAATCAACCCGTTAAACACCACCAACTTACCTACGGGAAGGAACGTCCAAGCAGCAATTCTTGCTTCAATGCCAGCAACTACGTCATCCTTCAAATACCCAAAAAAGGACAATTAGTCAGCTTAATCAACAGATTACGGCTTGCACAATTAACAGAACAGGTCATTTCAAGATTATGTTTTATACGAGGACAATTTTATATAAGCTATGTGTGCAAGCTACAATCCGACCAAGTATATTTCCATATGGCCCAAGACGCGGAGCATCAGCAACTTTCAGATTAAAAAAAAACACTAGAGGACAATGTAAAGCAACGGTACCGAAATATGTAAGGATACTAGCATACTTATCAAAATGCAATACCTAGGTAAAGTGGCACATGCACAAAGTATCACTGTTCAGGTATTTTCTACATGCAAGATGACATGAGCCTTGCTCAAAGGAATTTGAAATATTCAAATCATGATATGAAATTCTACAGCGATGCATCCAACACAACTTCAGCCTCAGCAATTGCACTTTGACTGATCCCACAATTGAAGATTTTTCTTACCAGAGTTCTGTCCATTCTTTCACAATAAAGTTACAATATTCCCAATCGGATCATACAGAGATGTTTATAACTAGTAACGTCCTAGTCAATCTGATAATCTTTCTTTGTTGCATGTCTGCAATGTACCACTTTTCCAGCGAGCACTTCAAGAGACAAGCAGGATGGTTGAAGGCTTGTTCTCTTAGCCAAAGAGCTTGTATATACACTATTGCCACTATGGAGGTGGGCAGGCATTAGCCTGATGATTTGGCATGAACTAGCACTTGGGTCCGGCCCAGGTGTGCCACTCTCCCTCCAATCTCTTTGGCTACCAGAAAAAAGGTTGTTCTGGAGAGGATAACTTGAAGGGCCGGTTGGCAAAGGTCAAGAGTCTTGGAACAATCAAGGAACTACCATTGAAGAATATAACCAAATTGATGTAATTCAGTGTTCTGATATGGCAAGTGCTATTTAGTAATAAGCTTTCATGCCAGCTAATCAGACTAACCTTCTCAGCATTTGAGTATCTCCTACACCCTATACTCTTGTTATACAATACTAATCAAAGTGCATTTTCACCTCAATTTATTTTAGTCACAGTTTAATTCTATTTGATCCTGTGCACTTCAACTCAAACAAATGCTACTCTTGAATCCTGTCCATTATTTTAGTCACAGCCCTTTTTAATTGCCTGGTGTCAGCTGCATGAATTTTCTTTGCTACTCTGCCCTGTTTAGGGCCATCTTTTCTATTCAACTTGAAACCACTGGACAACAATCTCTAAGACTCCATGCTCATAATTCTGAAAGAAAAGAGATCTTTGTCACCATGTACTGGAATTTGAAAGTTAGAAGTCATTAAGAAAAATTAAAGCAAGTATCAAGAATTTGCTTCAGTCGGCATCTTATGATAAACTTCACCAAATTTCCAGCCACCTATGTGTATAATTACTTGCAAGCTTGCACAAGAACTTTTAGTGTGCTTAAGAATAATGGGAAGACATCAATAATTTCAGGGAAAAGTTGCAAACAAAGTGAATATTCAGGGAAATTTGGAAGGTTATAAGATGACAATATGCTGAATGAGATTATCTATATCCTCGCTTTAACCACGACTCTATAGAGAGTCGATGGGGAACCCTTGTGTGGTCAATGCAAGCCAAAAAGAATCGCCAGTAGAGACAGCATCACCAATCAATTTGCATTTCAGTAGAAGATAAACTTGAATCAGGACCCACATAATATGGTCAACAACTATAGAATAAGAACCAGGACATTAGATACTTCAAAAGATTCAAATTGGATTTATAAACTTCGCCCGTAATAGCCGAGTCTACTTGGCTCAAAAGAAGACCCTCCTACGCGGCTATAGGTACATTGACTTCAATATTCGCTGATCAGGTTATAGAAAGTAGGACAAAAACAAATCTTAAGGAAAGTATATTCATTAATATGTCTTTGAGTGAAGTTTTCAAAGTAGGTTTAAGCTAGCTAAGTGCCAATTGCAACCACGTTTCCTTTAGCATAGGAGCTCATGATGAGATCCCAACCATGTGATTGCAAAACTAAGACTGTGACAAAATTTGCTGTTAAGAAATACTGATCCAGATAGAAGAGCTACATAGGGCCAATATCATCATGCTACAAGTCAATGATGTGTAAATCTAGTAAAGAAGTCTTTCCAAAAACGATCTTAACTTTAGCAGAACTTTCTTAATAGTGAGCTACAAGCTTGGCTTTGCAATTGACTTGTTCAATGAGTAACAGCATGACTGTCTCATACTATTGACGTATCGAATCTTTCAAGAGGATTCGAACAAAAAGGGGAATGCACAATGCAGATTAATGCAACTCTCAACATTGCAAGGCCGTAGTAATGTAATATGTCCTTCTTTCCAACATATAAGATGTTTACTATGTCCCTTCTTTCCAACATATAAGATGTTCACTATGTCCCTTCTTTCCAACATATAAGACGTTCACTATATGGTTGGAACCTGTGTTTGTTTGATCGATGACCATTGTAATATCAAGAGGTCAAAATCATCAAAAAGCACATTCAACAAGAAAGCCAGAGATATGATTTTATGAGCAGACTATCACCAAATTACAGTAGCAAATTAACATTTACATGTATAAAGTGCTGAAGTAGGTCTAACTCGATGATATAAACCATGAAAACCTAAATGTATAAGCTTGCAATACATTTACAATCAAACTCCATGTAGATGTACAAGTGATAATTTGACTGACCTGTGCCTTGCTAAGAAACATGCCAGAGCTAGTTCTCACTTCACTTTCTACACTCATACCGGATTCATTGTCAGCAACCATAGACTTCTCCAGCTTATCTTTAGCCTATTATCCCAGATTATATCAAGAAAAACCAAATTATACAGCTTCTCGAGATCCCTCTATTTCTTCGGTCAAACAAAAATGATAAAGTAGAAATCATAAACTTCAAGGGTTATCTAGCACGTTAAGAAAAATAGTTTTACTGAAATTTCCTCTTGCATTTCCCCGCAACAAAAAGGGCTGAGCTCAAAATTGAAAGAACTATCAAATTCGAAATGATAGAGCAAGTATGAAGACTAACCAGGTCAATGAGATGATCACACTCATCATCTGTTAGAAAATTCCTGTATATGAAAGCCCTGCATAATCCCAATCATACCCAGATCACAAAGCAGTCAGATAAATACATTCACACGCACAAAGAGAGATAAAGAGAGAGCAAAAAGGACCTGGGTCGCCAAGAAAGTTGGGTGATCCGAGTGGGATCAAAAGGAATAGACGAAGCACCTGTCGTCAATTTAAGCACCGACGCTTCTCTGCATTACACAACAAGAAATCAAACAACACAAGAAAAATTAAAGATTCGGATACATACATGTTTTTGTGTGTGTTTGTATGGGTGTTTGTACGAGAGAGATTACGTTCTCCTATCGCCACGCCAGCCCAAGAACAGAAACGCTGAATGAGAGAAATCAGGGAAAAACAAGAGGAAACAGAG
Organism: Escallonia herrerae; assembly: GCA_033070095.1. NCBI lineage: Eukaryota > Viridiplantae > Streptophyta > Magnoliopsida > Escalloniales > Escalloniaceae > Escallonia > Escallonia herrerae. The sequence continues at coordinate 12,721 of JAVXUP010005066.1, read as the reverse complement.
GGGTAACAAGAGAAAAAACGAGAATCCATCGCTACAAAATGTGTCCTAATAGCTAATCTCTGTTCTACAGAGATCGATGGAAGAAAGGGAATTACAGACTTTACAACAAGGAAATTCAATTTTTTCGCGGTTGAGTCAGTCGTAATATGAAGTTGGTGCGACTTTTATTTAGAAATTAATGCAGACCGGGCATGTCTGGTTTTCCCTCCGGGGGGCGCACGCCGGTGGTATTGGTCTGTGTAGTTTCATTTCTGGAAGGTCCTTACATGCTTCATTACCTCTTTTGTCAAAAAGGCAAATATTTCTTCCTTCGCACCCCGACACATCGAAGAAAGGGCTGGAGTTCAGGTTTTTATTCGTAACAAAGTCAAAGTCAACTGTTTCACTTGTTTGACCGTGACCTATTACAAGATTTGAAAAATCACAAAAAAGAGCAATTTTCAGATCCCTTCATATACAAACACATTCATACGATGGGTCGGTTATGAATTAGCTTTGCAATAAGACGTCTCAGTGCAGATTACAGAGTTCAAACCCAAAGGGAAGTTGTTGCTTATTATTGTTTAGTCAAAAAATATTAATGCTACTTATAAATTTTCGTTACTAATCTAGTTTGTTAGATTGCTACATTTGACAACACTGTCATAAGGATGTCGATTTTTGTTTGATATTTCACATATATATATATATATATATATATATATATATATATATGGGGGCCGATCCACACCCACCGGTGGAGAAATAACAAATTTCTCCACCGAACCGCTGGTCTTACCAGCGGTTGGCCACGTGGGCCAAAAAAGGACGAAAAGGGACAAAAAAGGACGAAAATACTATGATAAATTCATGAAAATATCACGAGAAAATGAAAAACTCGTGAGAAAATGGTGGCAATAATGCCCAACCGCAACTCCTACATGCGGTTGGCATTATTGCCTTCCGTGACCCCACCCCCCACCCGTCACCCCCCTTGCCCCCCACCCCCTTGCCCCCCACCCCGTGGCCCCCACCCTATGTCCTTTTCCCCCACCCGTGAACCCCCCTTCCCCCACCCGTGAACCCCCTCTTCCCCCACGTGTCATTACCACCCTACCCCCCCACCCCCACGTGTCATTCCCCCCTCCCCCTCCCTGCTGTTCACTCACGGTTCTTCTCTTCCTCTCTCACTTTTCTCTCTATAAAATCCCTCCTCCCCGAATCATTTCTTCCACCCTCCTCATTCTCCCTATCTCACCTACATACAAACAAAAAAAATTTACGCTAGAAGATCGGTGGATAACCGCTAGAAGACCGGTGGATTTTTCTTGAAATATATCAAGTTAAAACAAGTAAGTATTTTTCAATTTGTTCTTACCAATTGATTGTTTAAATTGTGTTACGCTTAAGTTGTTCTTACAATAGTCTAAAATTCGTGTTTAGGGCGTCAAAGGGCGTCAAAATTACGTTTTGACAAATCGGGGTATTACATTCGAAAAATTCCAAAATAGCGATTTTTTAGGGCGTCAGAAATAGAATTTTTCACGAATTTATAAAAAATAGCTAGAGCTAGATTTTGCCAAAGTACGAAACAGAGACCCTAGTTATTTTCAAAAGATCTATATCAGGTAAAAATTTCAGATTTTTCCAAAGACCGGAAAGGGGTTAACTGATACACGCAACCTTGTAACTTTGCAGTGTAATTTAAAATATCAAGCCAGCGCGATTTCGCGCAAAACTTTTATGAGAACCCTAGGGTGTTGGGAAGTTCCATTCCCCAGGAATTCGGGCCATTCCGAAGCCGTTAGCTAATTTTTTGGCCGAACGGGCTTTTAAGCGCTCGATCCGGACACCGGTTCGGGATTTTTAGGCGAAAAATCCGTAAAATACTTTTTAGATCAAGAATGAACTCAGGAAGCTTAAAATAGCATTTTAAAGCACTTTTGATATTTTCTGAAGCCAGGGGGTATTTTGGTAATTTGCCACCCCGAGAGGGGTATTTTGGTAATTTTCCCGAAAAAATTTTCCAACGGACTTTTAAGTCCAGAAATGTAAGTAAAACGCCTGAAATGTTATTTTGCAGCTGATTGCGGGGCGTAATTGTCGCTAAAGGTGAAAACTTAATTAGACAGTTTTTTTACGAATTTATAAAAAATAGCTAGAGCTAGATTTTGCCAAAATACAAAACAGAGACCCTAGTTATTTTCAAAAGATCTGTATCAGGTTAAAATTTCAGAGTTTTTCAAAGACTAGAAAGGGGTTAACTGATACGCGCAACCTTGTAACTTTACAGTGTAATTTAAAATATCAAGACAGCACAATTTCGTGCGAAACTTTTATGAGAACCCTAGGGTGTTGGGAAGTTCCATTCCCCAGGAATTCGGACCATTCCGAAGTCGTTAGCTAATTTTTTGGCCGAACGGGCTTTTAAGCGCTCGATCCGGACACCGGTTCGGGATTTTTAGGCGAAAAATCCGTAAAATACTTTTTAAATCAAGAATGAACTCAGGAAGCTTAAAATAGCGTTTTAAAGCAATTTTGATATTTTCTGAAACCAGGGGGCATTTTGGTAATTTGCCCCCCCGCGAGGGGTGTTTTTGTAATTTTCCCGAAAAAAAGTTTTTCAGTCCAGAAATGTAAGTAAAACACCTGAAAGGTTGTTTTGAAGCTGGTTTGATGGGCGTTAGGGTGACAATGAACCCCCGGGGGCTATTTTGCTAATTTTACGTTACACAAATCTGTGCTTAAAATAACTTTTAGTTCAGGAAAGGGTGTGAGACACCTGAAAAGTTATTTTAAAGAGTGAATTCAGGAAGCTTGTTGTCAGGGGGCATTTTGGTAATTCGCATCCCCGATAGGGGTATTTTCGTAAATTTGCAGCGTTAAGTTTTTCAAAGGATTTCTTAGTCCAGAAATGTAAGCAAAGCACCTGAAAGGTTGTTTTGAAGCTGATTTGGGGCGTTAGGGTGATAATGAACCCCCGGAGGCATTTCGGTAATTTGTCGCTCATCGGGGGCTATTTTGCTAATTTTACATTATACCAAATTTCTCGAAAGACGGTGGTTTAAATAAATTTTATTCTTCTTTTATTTAAATCTATGACTTGTTGAGAATGATATAATTTTTATTTTTTAGATTCCAGTATAAATATGGATGCAACTGGAGGAAATAATTTTTGTGAAGGTTCTGATCCACCTTACGTTGGTCAAGTTTTTCAAGCACTGGACGAAGTTGAAGCATACTATAGAGCATATTCGAAAACGATAGGTTTCGGTATTAGAACTAAGACGACTAGAAAACGGGCGAATACAGATCAAATTTGTGCAAGACTATTTGAGTGTCATAGAGGAGCACCGCATGTAACTCCGGTCGTTCGGATCAGTGACGAAGGGACAACAAGACAAAGAAAACGGGACACATTTCCGGGTACCGGCTGCAAGGCCCATGTGTATGCAGTACACCGAAAAAATGAAAACCATTGGGTTGTCACAGGAGTGGAGTTGAGCCATAATCATCAGTTGATGACCCCCAGTAAGATTGGTCAAATTCATCAACACCGAGAAATAAGCGCGGCACACAGACAACTAATTTTTACAATGGCCGAGGCTAAAATTCCACCTTCTAAGATGATGGGGGTTTTCTCAAGCCAGGCTGGGGGGATTGACAAGTTGAGTTTCAACGAAGTAGACCTTCGAAATGAACTTCGTGCTCAGAGGAGAGAGTCTTTCGGTAAGAGTGATTCTCAAACTACACTTGATCTCTTCAGGTCCCTTCAGAGTGAGAATTCTGGATTTTTTTACAGTCTCCAACTGGATGATGAGAACCGCATTAGTACTATATTTTGGGCGGACCCCCGTTCTAGAGCTGCTTACCAAAATTTTGGGGATGTTGTGACGTTTGACACCACATACCGCACCAATAAGTACTCTATGCCTTTTGCTCCGTTCACCGGGGTGAACCACCACTATCAGTCAATCTCGTTTGGCTTTGCCCTGCTTAGGGATGAGACGGAGGAGTCATTTACGTGGTTATTTGAAACGTGGCTTCAAGCAATGTATCATATTCCTCCAAAGACCATCATCACCGACCAAGATCTGGCAATGAAAAATGCAATCGCTAAGGTCCTTCCAGATACTCACCATGGCCTGTGCACATGGCACATAAGCAACAAATATCCCGAACGGCTTCACCATGTATATGCAAACCATCCGTCATTCAAGACTGACTTTAATACATGTGTGAAGAAATCGTTGACGGTAGACGTGTTCGAGGAGAGGTGGGCCACGTTAATGGATACTTACTATTTGCACAATCACGAATGGTTACAATCGTTGTATGAGATCAAGACACAGTGGGTCGGTGCCTACACCAAGAATTTTTTTGCAGCCGGAATGACTACGACCTCGAGAAGCGAAGCTATGAATTCATTCTTTGATGGGTACGTAGGCCAGTCTTCAAGTATAGCGGAGTTCGTACTAGAGATGCAGAAAGCCGTTGACAGGCAATTGTACCGTGAGAGAGAAGCCGACGCGGCTACAGTTTGCAAAGAAAGAGCTATACTACTTTATTCACCTTTAGAGGCTCATGCGGCTCAAGTCTATACCAAGGAAATGTTTCGACAGTTTCAAGAGGAACTACTAAAGTCGAATCAATATGGCATGACAAAGTTGCACGAGTATTCCACCAGAGACATCAAGGTTTATGCTTTGACAAATGTGACGAACTTCGCCAATCCGTGCTCTTCGTCGGCTCCGAGGACCAGACGACATTTTACCGTAGCAATTTGTAAGGACACTGGGTTGGTTAATTGCAACTGTCAACTGTTTGAGCATAAAGGTATACTTTGTCGACACGCGTTGAGGGTTTTGAGCGCCAAGAATGCTAGTGAAATCCCTCCACCGTATATCTTGGAACGGTGGACGAAGGAAGCCAACAGAGTCCACGGTCACATTCCTTACGTGCCCAATGTTTCAGTTGATTTCGAGCAATCTGAGTCGCTGCGATATAATCACCTTTGTAACATCATGCACGGTTTATCAATGGATGCAGCGTCGACATTTGATGGGTACAGGTATCAAGTTGAAGCAGCCGCACGGGATAAGGCTATGCATGCACAGTTTAGGATGGCATTACCAGAAACTGTGGACACTCCGACTACTCGACCAACTCCAGGCGGTAGATTCAATCGAGCCAAACAGCCAGTCATTGACGGCACTGACCTACAACGTGAGGAGGACGACATTTTTGATCCAATTATTTCTCAAACAAAAGGGCGAAAACGAGCAATACGCATGAAGAATCCGATTGAAGAAGCAACGGGTCAAAAAAAATTACGAAAGTGTGCGTTGTGTAATAAGATGACTGATCATGACAAGAGAAACCATTATAAAGTGTTAGGTATCGAACCTGGCAGTATGGTCGAGGAGGACGATGATGAGGAAGAGTGTTAGGGTTAATGTTTCAGTTGTATAAATTGAACTTTTATAATGTTTAAATTTGTGATTTGGTTTGTGCAATCTTTAATTTGTGATTTGATTTGTGGATTATTGATATTTTTGGTAACTCCGTTTTCGGGCACACTTTAGGCCCCAATTGATAGCTTCCGAAAAAAGTTGTAATTTTTTTTGTCACTTTTTTTCCGCTCATTGCACTTCAGGCACGCTAGTTAGCCCATTTGTAAGACTTTCGGCGAAAAACGAGACACATTAATTTTTGAGTTTTCCTAGGAAGGGCCTATTCGGGCACACTTTAGGCCCCAATTGATAGCTTCCGAAAAAAGTTATAATTTTTTTTGTCACTTTTTTTCCGCTCATTGCACTTCAGGCACGCTAGTTAGCCCATTTGTAAGACTTTCGACGAAAAACGAGACACATTAATTTTTGAGTTTTCCTAGGAAGGGCCTATTCGGGCACACTTTAGGCCCCATTTGATAGCTTCCGAAAAAAGTTGTAATTTTTTTTGTCACTTTTTTTCCGCTCATTGCACTTCAGGCACGCTAGTTAGCCCATTTGTAAGACTTTCGGCGAAAAACGAGACACATTAATTTTTGAGTTTTCCTAAGAAGGGCCTATTCGGGCACACTTTAGGCCCCATTTGATAGCTTCCGAAAAAAGTTGTAATTTTTTTGTCACTTTTTTCCGCTCATTGCACTTCAGGCACGCTAGTTAGCCCATTTGTAAGACTTTCGGCGAAAAACGAGACACATTAATTTTTGAGTTTTCCTAGGAAGGGCCTATTCGGGCACACTTTAGGCCCCATTTGATAGCTTCCGAAAAAGTTGTAATTTTTTTTGTCACTTTTTTTCCGCTCATTGCACTTCAGGCACGCTAGTTAGCCCATTTGTAAGACTTTCGGCGAAAAACGAGACACATTAATTTTTGAGTTTTCCTAGGAAGGGCCTATTCGGGCACACTATAGGCCGCATTTGATAGCTTCCGAAAAAAGTTGAAATTTTTTTTGTCACTTTTTTTTCGCTCATTGCACCTCATGCACGCTAGTTAGCCCATTTCTATGAATTTCGGCGAAAAGCGAGACGCGTAATTTTTTCGAATGCCGTCATATGAAAGGTATATTCGCGCACATTTTAGCGCCAAATTCATAGCATGCGAAAAATTATGTACATTTCTTTTTGGTACAATTTTTTGTAACATCACAGCAGCTAGCCACGCACGTCAGGATAATGGTAATGAATGCGTCTAGCTTCATTCTTTTTCAGCTCCCAGGCTATCCTATACCTAAACGTCAAGGCATCCTTCCTAGTCCACGAGGAGTGTTTGAGCACTTCCGAGCGAGCAACGTAGTCCATGTACTTGAGGACGTAAATCCCGCAATCGTGACCGTTATATTGCTTTGGTCGGTCCTTTATCATCACGACCGTCCAAGGGTCACCCTGTGGCCGTCCGCATGCTAGCGAGAGGACAGTAGTCTGCATCCAACAATAAAAACGAGAATCAAGCCTATGAGACAAGAACAATATACTATGGGCCAAGGTCAAAAAATAAATACTAACCACTAAAGTGATGTACTCGTTGTACATCTGTGCCAGCAGCTGTCCAGGCTCGTCCTCCCTTAGGCTATCGTATATGTGAACCGTTCTGAACGCTGGATGGAGAACTAATAGGAACCAGTGGTTTGCATGATGACAGGGTATCATGATAAGGTTCGCATCAGCAGCGGGACATTGATAGTCTGCGTTCATCATGCCTAACACGTTTCGACCTGGTTTCCACTTACTCCTGCCGCCCCCTCGCCTCCATTCTGTGAATTCTCTCACCGTTAATTCCACAAAATGAGTGGGATACATGTTAAGCTTCAAATATTCAGAACGGTTAAAACGTTGCTCTCTAATCCGGAGCAGTTCTATGTAAGCGTTCATGACAAAATTTGAAAGATCTGTCTCCGGCGCCAACGTTCTGATATCCTCATGACCTAGGAATGTCGCAAGGGGAAAGTCTGCTGAATTGACAGGCTCATGCCCGAAGTAGTGCCGGTCGATCCAAGCCATCTTGTCCGACCTCAATGGCTTCGTCGCTTGTCCTTTGTCCGACCGAAAGCTTGGGCGCGAGGCCTGGATTCCTACTTGGGGAACCTGACTCTGGCACTGAGAGTCGTATGCGTCAGGAGGCAAGCGACTATACGGCTCCCACACCTGACTCTGGGGCTGATAGTCGTACGCGTCAGGAGGAGGGCGACCAGACGGCTCCCACACCTGACTCTGGGGCTGATAGTTGTACGCGTCAGGAAGAGGGCGACCAGACGACTCCCACACCTGACTCTGGGGCTGATAGTCGTACGCTTCAGGACGAGGGCGACTAGACGGCTCCCCTTCGTAACCCCGGTACGCAAGACTAAAGTTTTGAACTTCAGTCTTGTACTTCTCAATGGACCTCTTGAGATTGTCAGGAGCCTGCGCGACAAACCAGTCAAACGACTCCAGCTGCTTGAACACCTCAATGCCCTGGTCAACCTAAAAAACATGCATAGAAAAATATGGCTAATCATATTTGACAAATGGTCGATAAGGTGCGCAAATAAATTATCAAACAACACTAGCATGACTTACAATGGCCAATGCCCAGAACTGGTCATAGACCTCACGTGGCGCGTACGATGTCTTCTTCACCTGGGAAGGGCGATTCACCCTCGTGCGCGTCACCCTGAGAAACCACTGTAAGTATTCCTCAGTACTAATGCCGTCGTGCTTCAGCGATACAAGGCTATCATACGTTTCCTGCCAGGTATTCCACTGGTGCACCTCGTCACCCAACAAAATCAAGGCATCAGCCACCTCGAAGTTCGGCCCTCGACCACCCCTGTATGGCCGCATGTCTACAGCGGGTTTTGGTATCCCTTGTGGACAGCCAGCTTGCTTCATAGCTCGATCGGGCATCTGAAACTCACATTCTTCGAAGTGAATGAGCGGCACCCGAACCAAACCTGCCAGCACGTACGACACCGGAAGTTGCCAACACCACTCATCCAACAGATGCATCACCTTGCCATATGGCTGCCACGTCACCTGGGATGCATCTAGTATCTCTAGTTCCCCCCGATAGAACTTTAGATGGTGGTGAGGGTCTACCCGTCTCCACCTCCGGTTGGTCGTAGGCCCCCAGGCCCACACCCTAGGCCACGTCTCATCGGAATCTACCAACGGTTGTGGACGACCCATGGGTAGCCTCTCGTAAGACCAAACCTGTGAATGCAAACATTATATGGAATTAGTAATTAATCCCGAATATATTGACTAAGGATCCTACCAAGAAAATAAATGCTCATACCTGTAATAGAGTCAGGCAGGCGGCAATGGACTTGGCACCGTTTCTCGTAGCCTTATGCAGTGCTCGATATAGGTGCGCAAGGACAGCTGAACCCCACGAATAGGAGTATACCTCCTCAAGATCCTCCAAGAACACCATATACTTCGGATGCACCGTGTTTTTCGAATGCGTCGGAAGTAATATAGCTCCAATAATATACAGAAGGAATGCCTTCGTATACGTCACGAAATCTTGAGGAGTGTATTCATCCGGTAGCACGCCGTACTGCTCTCTCAGCCATTTAAGCTTGACGCCGTTTGTTGTAAGCGCTGCCCTTGGAATTCCCGGAAAATACTGCATAGCCATATTCGCTATGGATGCAGACGGCACGTTCAAAGTAACGGGTCTGCCGTGACATGGGATTCCAAGTATAAATCCGACGTCCTCTAACGTAACAGTCATTTCACCAAACCGGAAGTGAAATGAGTTCGTCTCGCTCCTCCATCGTTCAACTAGAGCGGATATAAGGCAATCGTCGTGTCGAGACCATTTCCCGGGATCGGTGAACAGGGTTAAATTTTGACGGTGTAATAGCTGTATTTGTTCCTCGTTTAGTACCCACTCTTCAAGGTGCCTTGTGCTTTGAATTGTTTCCAAAACACCCCTATCGACACCGTCAAATACGTGCCTCGCGACGTGGTCATCGTCATCGTATAGGATTGATGTATCATGAGGTCCAGAGCTGAAATTCATACCTTTAAGAACAAAATATAATTATAAACCAACTTAGCGTCCATAATATCCATAATATTTACATTCCAAAACTATAACTGGATCTTTAACCTAGCTTACCAACACATTAGCAATAGTCATTATTTCAATGTATTAAAACAAATCCTCAATTCCCACCACTCCGAACGCTTAATTACGCTAGTTCCCACTGAATTTAGCGCCAACGTGGTTATATAGCAATATATAGCCCGATGGCCCCTACACCTCCAACACCTCAAAACCGCTTTAAAGTCAAGTTTTTAAATGTATTACGTCAATTATATACCAAATATATCAGGAAAAATTTTAAAGGGGGCAAGTTACCAAAACACCCGCTACTTATGCAAAATATCCCCTGGCAGTCATCGCCGGTGCGTCACAAGGTTCAGAACATCTGGAACAAAATAAGTTTTCGGGTGTCTCACACCCTTTCCTGAACTAAAAGTTATTTTAAGGTATGAATTTTAAGCTGGATCCTTCCTAGCAAAATAGCCCCCGAACATCGGCAAATTACCGAAATGCCCCTGAGCGTTCACTATCACCCCAACGCCCCCGAACCAGCTTCAAAACAACATTTCAGGTGGTTTACTTACATTTCTGGACTAAAAAGTCGTTTGAAAAACTTGGCACGGGAAAATTACCAAAACACCCCTTGGCGCGGGAAAATTACCAAAACACCCCTACGCGCGCCACGTCAGCTTCAAAACAACATTTCAGGTTTTGTAATTATATTTCTGGACTAAAAAGTCCGTCAAAAAACTTAGCACTGTAAAATTACCGAAATACCCCTCTCGGGGCGGCGAATTACCGAAATGCCCCTGGCATAAAAAAATATCAAAAGTGCTTCGAAATGCTACTTGAGGCTTCCTGAATTCATTCTTGACATAAAAAGTATTTTACGGAGGTTTCGCCCAAAAATCGCGAACCGGTGTCCGGATCAAGCGCTTAAAGGGCCGTTCGGCCAAAAAAATAGGTAACGGCTTCGGAATGGCCCGAATTCCTGGGGAATGGAACTTCCCAACATCCTAGGATTCTCATAAAAGTTTCGCGCGAAATCGCGCTAGCTTGATATTTTAAAATACACTGCAGAGTTACAAGGTTCCCCGTATCAGTTAACCCCTTTCCAGTCTTTGGAAAAATCTGAAATTTTTACCTGAGACAGATCCTTTAAGAATAACTAGGGTCTCTTTTTTGTATTTTGGCAAAATCTAGCTCTAGCTATTTTTTATAAATTCGTGAAAAACTGTCTATATTTGGCACCCTAAAAAATCTCTGTTTTGGAATCTATAAATGTAATACGCTGATTTGTATAAACCTAACATTGAATTATAAGGAAATTCAAAATACTTACTTGTTGTGACTTGATGTATTTAAAGAAAAAACTACCGATCTTCTAGCGGTTATCCACGATCTTCTAGCGTAAAATTTTTTGATTTGTATTGTTGTGGAGATTATGTAGGTGAGATATGAAGTACGAAGGAAGTTGGTAAAAGATGACAGAGTGCAGAAGAAGGGTTCGGGGGAGGGGATTATAAAGAGAGAAGCGAGGAAGAGAGAAGAAAAAAGACAGAAAAAAGTGAGGAAGGGTGGGTGTTTATGCGGTCAAAGGCTGCTGCAAAAAAAAAAATTCGGCAGAAGGACACCACGTTGGGGCATCACGGGGGAGGGAAGGACGACACGTGGCATCGTGGGGAAGGACACCAGGTGGGGCATCACGCGGGGGGGGCGCCACGTGGCAGGGGAGGGGCAGGGACCAACCGCGGGTTGTAGGAGCGGTTGGGCCCTGCGGATGAGGGGAGGGGACGCCACGTGGCAGAGGGAGGGGACCAACCGCGGGTCGTAGGAGCGGTTGGGCCACGTGGCAGGGGGAGGGGACGCCACGTGGCAGAGGGAGGGGACCAACCGCGGGTGGTACCGGCGGTTGGGCCACGTGGCATCCCCTCCCCCTGCCACGTGGCAGAGGAGGGCACCAACCGCAGGTGGTACCAGCGGTTGGTGCCCTCCTCTGCCACGTGGCAGGGGGAGGGGATGCCACGTGGCAGGGCCATCGCTAATACCGCCGGTTGGCCATGCTGGTGGGCCACGTGGCAGGGGGAGGGGACGCCACGTGGCAGGGGCCATGGGGTTGGGCCACGTGGCAGGGGTGGGGGACGGCACGTGGCAGGCATATTAATGCCAACCGCTGGTTGTGCATGCGGTTGGTGTCCTTTTTCTCTCTCTCGCCATTTTCTCACCATTTCTCGTGCCATTTCTCGTGCCTTTTTTGCCATTAATGCAGTGACCGTACACCTTTTTCGCCTTTTTGTCCCACGTGGCCAACCGCTGGTAAGACCAGCGGTTCGGTGGAGAAATTTGTTATTTCTCCACCGGTGGGTGTGGATCGGTCCCCTATATATATATATATATATATATATATATGGCAGTTAGTGTGAAAAAATCATCACGTGTTCTACTGAAAACTAGTGTCGTTAAATAATCCTCCATTGGAACTTGATTTGATTGGATGCTGCATTATTCCAAGATCTATGTATGGTTTCTATCAAAGAGTGTGATAAATCAATCTTGTTTGTAATAAGTGAAACGAAAGTTATAATTTATTTTTGGTTCATTTCTTCCTTTACATGACAAATTTCTTTTCATTTATTTAAAGATAAATAAATAGATTGACTTTATTGTTTAAACTATTGTGAGGTTGGCTGAATCCTAATATTAGTCTTACTTTTTTGCGCTTTTGAAAAGTTTATTACGGAGTGAGATTTTTTTAATTCATTACTTAATTAATCATCCATTTACAAAGGCAATTACGAAAAAGAAAATGGACAAGAAAAAGAAGATATAGTGCTGTCTTCTTGTCGAGACTGGAGATTGGATTTGATTGCCCTCTTGACTTTCGGGGATCTTAGGGTTCGTTTGACAAAATTTTTTTTTGATTTTTAATTTTTAAAGAGCAGTTTTTTAAAGAGCAGCTTAATTTTTTTTTTTATAAAAACAAGTGGGTGTTTGATAACCCCTTTTTTTTTGGTGTTTGGTAACCCTTTTTATTTTGACTTTTTTTTTTTGTGGTTTGCGGTGGCGGTGGTGGGGCGTAGCTGTGGTGGCCGGCGGCCGGAGGTGGCTGCCGGTGGTCACCGGCGGCCGGTGGTGGCGGCCGGTGGTCGCCTGAGGTGGCTGCCGGTGGTGGGAGGGTGGTGGTGGTGGTCTAAAAAAAAAAA
>JAVXUP010005065.1:0-22806 GCA_033070095.1 Escallonia herrerae | reverse complement strand
ATCCTACAGCTCTGCGGAGCCAAGCACTCGCAGACCTCCTGGCCTTCTTCCCACGCCAACAATGTGAACCGATATCGGATCAACTGCCGGGGGAGGAGACAGCCCTGATCACCGACATCGATGGACTGTGGACGCTTGAATTCGACGGCTCTGCCACTAGCAAAGACCCCAATGGCACGCCCCTCCGGCAAGGGGGCCGGCATAGTCTTGCGGGCACCAGACGGTGTTACCACTTCATTATCCTTCAAACTTGCATTCCCGGTGTCTAACAACGAAGCTGAATACGAGGCACTTGTCATTGGCCTCATGATCGCCGTCAGTATGGGGGCTAAGGCGCTGTGTGTGAAAGGAGATTCAAATCTGGTCATGAAGCAGGCGGACGGGGAGTTCGCGGTCAAAGAACCAGCCTTGGCACCTTATCGTGCCTTGGTGCAACACTTGGAAGGAAGACTCGGTCATGTCCAGTATGAACATCACAATAGGTGCCACAACAGACATGCGGACTGCTTGGCCACGATCGCGTCAAAGATAGAGGTCGATGGTGAACAACGGATGCTAACCATCGTCAAGAGAATGGAACCATGCACAGCACTGAACCTAGTCCCGAGGGACGTTACTGCGGACGATTGGAGGCAACCTATCATCGACAAACTTAAAGCGCCATCTCTTGCTCATGCCTCCACCCTTACAGACTTTTCAATGATGGGAGATGTCTTATACAGGCGGTGTCCCGGAGGCACTCTAGCAAGATGTTTGGCACCGGAAGAGGCAAAACACAAATTACAGCTCGGCCACCAGAAGTGTTGTGGCCTCGACGGTCCCCCTCTGTATCGTCGCCTCCAGCGTATGGGATTATATTGGCCATCCATGGCCAAGGACGCCTCGGATATACAAAAGGATTGTCCCGAGTGCTTGTATGCACCCGACGGTGCCGAAGCTCTTGTCATTGACATCGAGGGTGACTGGCGCCAGCCTTTCATCCAGTATCTATCCCACGGGATTCTACCACCTGACCGCGGCTCAGCACGATCCATCAAGCGCAAGGCAGTCAGGTATTTTGTGACGGAAGGCGAGTTATTTCGCAAGGGATTTTCGGGACGCACCCTGCGATGCTTGCAAGGTGCCCAAGTGGTCAAAGTCATTAACGAAGTACACAATGGTGATTGTGGTGAACATCAAGGCTCCCAGAAGCTGTATGCAGAATTACTAAGATTGGGGTATTATTGGCCGACTATGGAATCCGACTCCATCTCGCATGTCCGACGCTGCCAACCCTGCCAGCGGCACGCCGACAGGATACACTCGCCAGCATCCGACTTGCACATGATCTCAGCACCTTGGCCATTTCATTCTTGGGCCCTCGACCTCATCGGCCCCATCCACCCGCCGTCCAGAAGCCATTCATGGATCATGGTTGCTACTGAACGCTTTACGAAGTGGGTTGAAGCCGTACCTCTGCGGAGAGCCACGGGAGGTGCCGTTTCCAACTTCTTACGCGACGTCATCTGTCGTTTCGGCATCCCTCGATGTATTATATCTGACAATGGCACCCCATTCATTAACCGAGAGGTTCGAGCTCTCATGGAAAGGTACAACATCAGCCATGCCACATCAACTCCCTATTACCCGCAAGGTAATGGTCAAGCTGAAGCGTCCAACAAGACTTTGCTACGAGTATTATCGCGAATGGTGCATGACGCCGACCGGTCGTGGTCCGAACAACTGAATCTGGCACTCTGGGCCTACAGAACATCCATGCACACAGCGACAAAGGCCACGCCTTTCTCTCTCGTCTACGGGGACGAGTGTGTGGTACCTGCCGAGATCGCAGAACCATCGGCTCGACTTTCCCTAAGCAGCAGTCTCGGAGATGAAGAAGCCCGGCTGGCGGCACTTGACGGCCTCGACGAACGACGAGCCACGGCCCTGCGCCGCATGAAGAAGTATCATGAGCAGCTTACGAAAGCTTATGGGAAGACCGTCAAGCCACGTTCGTTTATCGAGGGCGACCTTGTTCTTCAAGCCGCCAAGCATGTGCGGGCCAACATGTCAGCTCCTAAATTCACGCCAAACTGGGAGGGCCCTTTCACGGTGCACGAAGCCCGCACTAATGGCTCGTACCTCCTGCTCAACCACGACGACGGTCAGGTCTCGGCCCCCATCAACGGCCGCTACCTGAAGAAGTATTATGTGTAGTTCGTCATAGAACGCGCCCTCGTAGCATTTTTGTACATGCGACATTGCTTGCAGACTTGTATTTTTTTGTTGATCTGTGTAGCGTTCTACACTAGTCATGTAATGGTGTTTTGTACCGCGTCCTATCAATACAAAGTCATGCTGTTACCTCAACTTCTGCCCAGCTGGCACTCATTCTCAACCTATGCTTCCTAAGTCACTTTCTACGAGCGGGAATGGGAGAGCATTCACAAGTAACCGAAACAAGCAAGACATTCAAAAAAAAAAGAAGAGAGCAACCGAACATAACATACAATAAGCCGAGACCATCGAAAATATGTACATATACATCAAACGTTTACTAGCCGTCGTTAAGCACTACAACTACGGCAAAGTAACATACAAGCTAGGAAAGTCTAGACAACAGCGATGCAACTGGGTGGGAGCTGAATGCCTGAAGTACCTCCCGCTCCGCTTGTACCTCTGACCATCCAGCATCAAGCTCGGCCTGTCGCCCTAACCGCTCTGACTCTCGCCCGTCCACCTCACCTCGCCGCCTCTGTAGATCGGACAACTGCCTCTGCAAATCGACGAGCTGTCTCTCTATCTCTGCCACCTGCATGTCAATCCCGGCCAACTCTGCCGTGATCTCTGACCGCTCTGCCTCTAATCCTGTGCGGCGCCGCTCCAGCAACATCTCCCGCATAACCACGACTGCACGCCTCTCATCCATATCGTGGCTGACGCTCCTCGATCTAATCTGCTAGCCAGTCCAGCTGCATACCTAGCGATGTGAACGGAGCGAACTCTGAAAGCGACCGAGCAACGAACTCTGCAGTCCAACCCGACGACGGCACACTGGCGAACGGCAGCAACCACTCCATAAACCCTGCAGACACCCACATCCGTAGTACTGGGTTCTCTACCACCACGCTCTCGAATGTCTGCGGGAACGCTGCCTTCACCAGTTCTAACCGGCGCACAGTCTCCGCCGGTAGCTGGAGGCCCCCCCAAGCTGCCACATCCACCTGACCGCTCGAGGATCCTCTACTCATATCTCCGACTGTCGCGCCACTGCCGCCCGCTGCAGAAATCTCCGACATCCCACCCGCCCTCTGCGCCCCAATCGTGGCTGAGTGCATCGCCAGAAGAGTAGCTCCGACCTCAACCACGGACTCCGGCAATGTGTCATGCCGTCGCACCACCACGGCCTGAACCGGTGTCTCTCTCACGAATCGAGGCAGCAACAACAGACTCAGGCTCCGCCATTTCGCCACCATCACCTCCCACAACCTGCGTCTCCATGCCTGTCCACCAGTCCTCGTCAATGTCGAACATCACCGTATCGCTCCCCTCTCCGCCGTATAGTGCCCCCACCGTTTCCTCAGTAGCAGGCAATGGGCTCACCCTCCTCGGCACACTGGCCGTCAATAGCTCAACGGCCTCGGTCTCGTCACTGTCAACTAATCTGCCGGCCTCGGCTGCCATAGCCTCCTCGCCTGCGATCTCAGTCTCGGCCTCGCTCCCCCCCGCGACCGCCTCTTCCTCGTCCCCCTGGCAAAACCGCTATCAGTTCACAGATTATGAGCAATATGCAAACCATATTTATACGACAAAAAGAAAGGACAGAAGCAAACCTCAGAGTCTAGCTCCTCTAATACGTCGCGCGGCCTCTTCGCCCCTGATAGGTGTGGGGCTGAGGTACCAGCACTAGCCTGACGAGCTGTCTCCATCATCCCCACTCGCAATGCCGACAAGGGCCCCTTGCCGGCCCCCGGCACCCTCGGCACCTCGGCAATAGGCTCCTCCCCACGGTCCTCCCCGGGAGCAGCGTCCCCCAACTCTACGGCATCCTCCTCCGCCTCCCTCTCCGAGCTCGGAACAGAACTCCCGGTCACCAGTGACAGCATCCCGCACTGCCTCGCGACTGTGGCCGATATCAAACTCAGGGCTCGGTCACATGCGAACACATCTACCTGTCGACGTGTGCCTGACGGCTGTGCCAGCCATCCGGCCCAGCTCCCTCGCAGTCGCTCCCACCAATGCGCATAATCCGCGGTCACCGCCCCTGCCACCTCTGTCCCTGGCTGCCTCCACTCTGTCGTCGGTGCCGGCCACTCGCGGGCTCTGTCATATAGTGTATACCCAAAAGCCGTCGCCACACTCCAAGGGCTGTCATAACCGCATGGGGGCTCTAGATCATACCCGAACGCCAACGACAGACGGTCCGGGCAATACCTCGCCACATAATAGCAGCACTCGGCGGGCTTCCCGCCATCATCTGTCAATACCGGGAGCCAGCCGGGAAAATACGCGACCAATAGCGCCAGCTGTCCTGGCGCTAGCTCGCCTCTCCTGCTCAGATCTGTCGTCACCTCCTGCACGTGCAGCCATGGCGGCGTACCATATGACGCATGCATCTCCATATAGGGCCGTCGCTCGCATTCCCCCCGTTTGTCTAGAATCTGTGCCAACGGGCACCCCGGCCTCCTGATGCCTGCCCAAGCAAAAGCCCGAGACCCGCTACACCACAACGCCACCTGCCGCGACCTGCCTGGACGGGTCACTGTCCCCATCGTCGGTGACGGGTGTGCGAGTGGGTATCCGTCAGGACGGTACCCTGGAAAGCACTCGTACAGGTACCTCTGCAAAAACATCCAGTCCACGTATGTCGCCACCTGATACCGACCATACGACCGCTTCACGTCATTCACGAACTGATCTAGCCGCGAGTATAACGTGCCCAAGTACACCGGAGCCAAGCCGACCCGCCTTCCCTGCGCCATCCGAATGGCCAAGGGAAACACCCTCGGGGAAATGCCATCCTCAGGTGTCCCCTCAAACACAAACCTGCAAACAACGACCGGCAACATATGTCAGTTTGACGTTTTACAGGGCAAGCAGGACATACGATATATTCACGAATAATCACACGACAGTACAAAATTTACCTCGATAAGAACATCGCCAAAAACGCCACCAACTCGTACCGATCGCTGCCATGATACGGACCCATCACGAACTGGGCAGCATTGCCCAACTTCTGGCCTGTCCTCGCCTGCGGCGTGCCGTAGAACTGGCGCAGCCACCCACCGTACGTCCCCTTCCGGTGCCTCTTCGTCTCCGCCAAAATGTCCAGTAGCTGCGTCTGCAACAACCGCTCCTCCCCGCTCAGCCGGGTCACCCGTGCATCCACCTCCCCGTGTATCGGCAGCCCTGTCAGCATCAACACATCGAGTAACGTCGGCCCGATCTCCCCGAACTCGGTCACGAACGTATGCGACTGCGTGCTCCATCTTGCCAGCAATCGGGTCATCCCTGGCGTATCCCTATATAACTCCAGCCCCCTCGCCGTAACATTGATTGCCGGTAACAGCCCTAGTGCCTGCAACACCTGCGCCCTCACCGGTGTCTCCAACATATGCTCACACCAAAAGTCCCACCCTACCGGCATCGCACTATGGCCCTTGAACATCACCGGCGACCAAGGTATGTCCTCTCTCCCAATCAACAATGCCGGTACATACCTCGGCGACATCACAGGCGCCTCCGCCGGGCTCGGCGCGCGAAGGTAGGGTGACGACAGCCGAGGCTCCTCTCCCATCGACGGACCACCCCACGGTGTCCTGAACGCTCCGTCTGCCACACGAATGGCCAACTCCCTCCACAGCTCACGGTCCGGTACACACGGTACTACTCCCCTCACCCCCAGCAATGTGTTTGTTTTATCTGGCTCCGGATCGTAGGACCTCCTATCGCCATCATCAAAGGTCAATGGCACTGCCGCCTCGACACCCACTGACGGTGTGGCCTCATCGACTGGCGGCGCCGGCACAGGTACAGTCATCATATCCCGCGGCGGTCGCGATGTACCCGTCGCGGCCCCTCGCGGCTTCGCCCACATCTTCTGCCGAACTTTTTTCGCTGCTGGCGTCGCTCCGGGCTGTGAGGATGGGACTTGGGCCTGTCGGACAACCTGCGTGACCGACCCCCCGTGACTGGCCGACCCCCCATGTGATGCCGACCCATCTCGTGCGGTCGACCCCCCGTGGCTGGCCGACACCCCATGCGCGGCCGACCCCTCTAGCTGGGCCGACCCCCTTGCCCGGCCGATCCCCCTCGCTGGGCCCACCCACCCCGTCCGGCCGATCCCCCTCGCTCGGCCGACCCCTCTCGTGCGGCCGACCCCCCGTGGCTGGCCGACCCCCCACGCGCGGCCGACCCCTCTCGCTGGGCCGACCCCCTTGCCCGGCCGATCCCCCTCGCTGGGCCGACCCCCCTGTCCGGCCGACGCCCCTCACTGGGCCGACCCCCCTCGTGCGGCCGAGCCCCCGTGGCTGGCCGACCCCCCTCCCCTCGCAGAGCCACCAACTGGCCGACCCCCTGGCCCCGACGACCCCTCGCCCAATTCCACCTCTTCTCTCACCATCCCTTTTTCTCTCTTTCTCTCTCTCTCTCTCTCTCTCTGACTTGCGTAGGCACAAATGGCGGTGCCTCCGCCCCTGCCCCCCTCCGCTCCTTATATAGGGGTGGGCAATTTTCTTTTCTTTTTCTTTTTATTTTCTCTTTCTTTCTTTCTTTTTCTATTCTTTCTTTCTTTCTTTTCTTTTTCTTTCTTTTTTCCTTTACTTTACGCTCCCGTCCGCCGGCGCCTCGCCACAGTTTGTCGACCACGCGCCGTCACCGCTATGACCGCAGTGCGCGCCCGCGCGCCACCTCCACGACCTTCGTCGCACGCATTCACATGACAGCTCCGCGACAGGCCCCGTCGCCCGCGTGCCATCTCCTTGAACCGCGTCGCTTGTGCCAACTCATCGCGCTCTTTACAACGCGCGCTCAACGCCAATGGTCACTTGATGCACTACCGCGACGTTCGTCGCCGCGCCCGTGCGCTATTCTCATCATGCGTGCCCTCGGCACCAACTATAGCTCCGCGACGTTCGTCGCCGCGCCCGTGCGCCATTCTCATCATGCGTGCCCCCGGCACCAAGTATAGCTCCGCGACGTTCGTCGCCGCGCCCGTGCGCCATTCTCATCATGCGTGCCCCCGGCACCAAGTATAGCTCCGCGACGTTCGTCGCCGCGCCCGTGCGCCATTCTCATCATGCGTGCCCCCGGCACCAAGTATAGCTCCGCGACGTTCGTCGCCGCGCCCGTGCGCCATTCTCATCATGCGTGCCCCCGGCACCAAGTATAGCTCCGCGACGTTCGTCGCCGCGCCCGTGCGCCATTCTCATCATGCGTGCCCTCGGCACCAACTGTAGCTCCGCGACGTTCGTCACCACGCCCGTGCGCCATCTTCATGATACGTGCCCCCGGCACCAAGTATAGCTCCGCGACGTTCGTCGCCGCGCCCGTGCGCTATTCTCATCATGCGTGCCCCCGGCACCAAGTATATGCTCCGCGACCTTCGTCGCCGCACCCATGCGCCATTCTTATCACATGTGCCCCGGCACAAAGTATTGCTTCGCGACGTTCGTCGCCCCACCACTTTCATGACATGTGCTCCGGCACCATGTATTGTCCCCGCGACAATCGTCGCCATGTCCATGCACCACGACCATGTTACAAGCCTCCGGGCATAACACCCGTTCACCACACCATGCGCCCCCGCCATGGGCATGGAAGACCTTCAACCCACTCTCTAGAGTGTGCGGCATTCTGGAGGCTCCGCTCGTAGTGCTCCTGCACGAGGACCCCTCCCTGCGGCATGGGCTGAGCGCCAGCACGGGCTAGTGCCATCGCCGGCACAATCAACTACGGGATGGGCTCACAACCTGGAAGCCATCGCCGGCACAATCAACTACGGGATGGGCTCACAACCTTGAAGCCATCGCCGGCACAATCAACTACGGGATGGGCTCACAACCTGGAAGCCATCGCCGGCACAATCAACTACGGGATGGGCTCACAACCTTGAAGCCATCGCCGGCACAATCAACTACGGGATGGGCTCACAACCTTGAAGCCATCGCCGGCACAATCAAACTACGGGATGGGCTCACAACCTTGAAGCCATCGCCGACTCAATCAAACTGCTACACGGGCTTAGCGTCATCGCCGGCTCCATTACCAGGAACCTTGGCCCCCGCAGCAACAGGGGCTGTAACCACATCGTTTATGCATGCGACGCCCGCTCGGGTTGCCCCTCCGCGCCCGCCGCACGCAGGGGGCTTATGTTCATACCCTATTCTGGTCGCACCCCAAGACCCGCCAAGGGACCCACTTTGCACGACACATCACCCAGTCAGCGGTCAACTTTTCAACGCTCGAGGGCCGGTCAAAGCAACGCATGCTCAAGTCACGTGAACCATTCGTGAAGCGACTTCGGCGTGCCTTCCACCCCAAGGGGTCGGCCTCCCCAAGGGTCGGCCTCCCTTGGGGGTCGGCCACCCCAAGGGGTCGGCCACCCTCGGGGGGTCGGCCTCCCTCTAGGGTCGGCCTCCCCCAAGGGGTCGGCCACCCCGAGGGGTCGGCCTCCCTCTAGGGTCGGCCTCCCCCAAGGGGTCGGCCACCCTCGGGGGGTCGGCCTCCCTCTAGGGTCGGCCTCCCCAAGCGTCGGCCTCCCCCAAGCGTCGGCCTCCCTTGGGGGTCGGCCACCCCATGGGGGTCGGCCACCTGCCTTGAACACCGACGCCGTCACCTTTGACCCCACCCCATTGTCACGACGACCGTCGCTCGCGGCCGCACTCCGCCATAGTCGCGACAACCGTCGCTCTCGGCCGTGCCCCTTCGTCGCGATGACCGTCGCCCGTAGTCTCGATGACCGTCACTTGTGGCCGCTCTGTCGCCATGACAACCGTCGCTCACGGTCGCGCGCCATCCACGCAACGACCCTCGTCGCTCGGAGATCACTCTGCGACCCTCGTCGCCCGCACTCAACCGCGCCCCATGCGCTGCAATCATGTTATATGCTCACGGGATAGGCTACTCCTCCAGGACACTATCTCCGCCGGGGTGCCTGCGTGACTGGCCTACGTGCTCTGGCACTGGGGGCTCGCGTCGGCACCCCTAAGGACTATGACCCCCGGGTCACTCGGAGACGGGAGCAGGTCTTCGGAAGGGCATC
The DNA here is from genome assembly GCA_033070095.1 of Escallonia herrerae. Taxonomy (NCBI): domain Eukaryota; kingdom Viridiplantae; phylum Streptophyta; class Magnoliopsida; order Escalloniales; family Escalloniaceae; genus Escallonia; species Escallonia herrerae. The sequence continues at coordinate 13,562 of JAVXUP010005065.1, read as the reverse complement.
TTGCCTAGTCCACCTGGCAGCTGGGCGTCGGGTCTTCCCCGCCGCTGCCAGGCCTGTGGGATTCAGTAAGGGCTTGGACTGGAGGCTGGGGCAACGGGCTACTCTGACCATGCTACCGCGGCATGATCAGTCTCCTCAGACAGGCAGAGAGATGTTGCAAGGGCAGGGCAGCACGAACTTAGGAACCGGCAGTCCAACGAAGGGTCAGTGCGTTGGCCCCCTGGTGACGTGTCGTTCCCAGGGGGCGACACATGTCAACTTATGACACATGCACATTTTTGCCTATAAATAGTGGACTTTGGAGCTTTTTCAAGGATCGGATTCTCATTTGGACTTTTCACTTTCTCTCTCTAAAGGAAACATTCTCTCTGGAATTCTAGTGAGAGAAATATACTTGAACTCCCGTCTACGGACCCTGGACGCCATACCCTCATTACGGACTGCAGACTGTCGGTCCTGTTCATCGTCACCTTGCCTGCGCAGCACTGCCACCCCTCACGACCTGTCTGGGGAGCCTTGTCCTCGGCCCTTGCGCCGTCCTTGCTGTCTCCCACGTTGCCTACCTGGAAGCCAACTCAGACCGCATCCTTTGTGGCACCTCCACGTATCATCGAACCATTTCCGGCACCATCAAAACTTCATTTAGATCTTCTTTCTCAAGAGACATTGATGCATTCCATGCCTTAATGATGACAAGTTTATTATCAAAGAACCGGGGCCCTTTCTCCATCACTTGCTCCTTTGCGAATTCAGTATCAAAATTAATCAAGTAAATACCTGATTGCAGTAGGCTGAATGAAAATGATCCGAATTGCTTCCATGTACGCTCTAGGAAGCCCTTCACTACATGTACCGGTGGTTTGGCTCCCAGTACATAAGCAAGAATTGCATGTTGCCATGTTTTCAATTCATTTTCCACGTCTTCTTTGGTATATTCTACACCCTTTTCACCATTTCTCTTTTGCGGTTCAATAAACTCCAGACTGTGTTCTTTTACAAAATCGCGATTAGGCCGTATGATTGTTGCATAGGATCTTCCCCATTGTTGCTGTGGCCTTCACTTTCAGTGGCTCCATGTGCTGCAATCAAAGGTGGAAATTGATCTTGATTTCCCGCCTCCAGACTTTCAAAGTTTTGTCGTTCCTTTGTTTTTTCCTTTCTACTGTTTCCCTTTTGTAGTGACAATTCTTTACCTGTAATTTGTGAACTGTTAATTGTCTGATCCTGATTGTTTACCTCACTCGCCACCGGTTGGTGTGCCGCTTCTTGCGTCATCAATGCATTTTGGACATTAATCTGTTGGCTTGTAGATTGCCCTGTCTTCTTTAATTCCAGATTCTCCTGTCTCAGATCTTCCAAATTGTTTTTCAATTGTTTTGCCATTTCCATGACATTCTGTTCTTCATCAGAATCAGCGCTCGATTCCATAAATTTTCCAGGTTGGAGATCTCCCAGATCAAGAAAATTATCCGAGCCTAATTGCATTTCAATTTTTCCATGTTTTGAATTTCTTGATTCCATCTTGCTGTTTGCTCGTGTTTTCTGCCATTCTTCCCCTACGAAATCCATTGCTAAGATGTCTTTTACTGGCCCTCGCAATCGTGAAGATCTTCGCGATGCCAATTCTTCTGGCATCTTCGTAGCCATGGGAACCGTTTTTAGAGAGAGGTTGGAGTTTCTCGCACCATTTTAAGCGATCAATTAAATGTTCTTCAATTTTGCTCCACGATTGCATTTTAAACTTGTAGGTGATGCTGCTGGGGAACGACGATAACTTTGAACCGGACAAAAATATGAGAGTTACACTTGCTTTCAATCATTTCGGAGAAGGTCTAGGTCAGAGGATGCCAAGGTGAGGAAGCTAGATTCTGTTTTTTATGCTGTTTTTCCTTGGTAACTAGTTTCTGTTTCCTTACGGATGAATATGACCTCATTTTGGAATGGCTTCTGATTCAGAATTAGGCAAGGATATGTTCATATTGCTAACAACAAGTACGAAAGATGGGGGAGCTATGCCATTGGTGGAAGTGGCAGCCCGACTATATTCAGTGAAGGGAATCTCTTCATTGCTTCAAACGTACCTCATACAAAACAGGTAAGAACACCCAAAAGAAAAGAAAATCAAAAAGACTCTCTCTTTGAAAGATTAACAACCGTTTACTATGCGTTCGCTGTATATATGAAGGTTACCAGGAGGAACGAAGCTGATGATTGGGAGAAACGGACATGGAAGTCTTCGAGAGACGTATTTGTTAATGGAGCTTATTTCGTTCAATCTGGGTGGGGAAGTTACAATCCAGAGTATACTCCGTCTCAATCGTTTAGGGTTGCACGAGGATCGTCAGTTCCCACTTTAACCTCTGATGCTGGTCCTCTTCAGTGTACTACCGCCAAAGCATGTTGAGATACCAAACAGTAGCACTGCATATGTTTCTGAATGTAATGGTAGCTCAAAGTCCTCCACTTCACCTGAAGGGCAAAAGACCCCCTTGGCGTTTATGAGCTTTCAATTTACTTGCATTTTACATCAACTTGTGGTACTACGTGTCTTATTTGACTACTCTCTCATTTCATATTTCTAGTCCTCTTTGGGTTTTTGTTTCCTTAAAGAAAAAAAGAGCCTATAGCCTGTTAGTCTTTCTTATACCCTCTCTCGTCATACAAGATGCATCAACGACAACAATATTAGTTCATACGAGCGTGAACAATACGTACACGTGTGTAAAAATAGATACACGTAAAGAAGAATTCAAATATCCTAACATGAAGTTGCCCCCGGATAACAAAAATAAGTAAAAGTGTTTATATGAAAATACAAATGGTCAAATTTGACTTAACTTAGTCGTAGAGACAAAAAATTATTAATTAAATCACTTTTTTAATTATAAATTTATTCAATCTTCCATAATCAAGTCTAACTAAATACTTGAGGATTGCTTTAACGAGGCAAATTAGGACAACGAGTAAAGTCGCTTTTTATAGGCAAGCCCAATTGGAAATACGAATATATGTAACTTTTACCAAGCAAAGATTGTTTTAGTGTACCTTGTCAACTAGCGAAAGAAATTCAAGGAATGCTGGGCTGATCCAAATCTAGTCTTAATCAACACTTCAATCACCAGCCTCGAGTCTCGTGAGTGGCCACCGACCGGGTCACCACTGCATAAAATCACCACTCTGTTCTCCAAAAAGAGTCCTCTTTTCTCCCCTTCTTGTTTCAGCTTTCAGTTCCGAGACACTCTCTTGCCTCAGACTCCAGTTTTCACTTGTGAGCTTTCTCTTCTTCTTCTTCTTCTTCTTCTCATTGATGGATATTGTATCTATGCTCTTTCCATTATATCAACTTGTGTGTGTGGGTGTGTGTGTGGGTGTGTGTGTGTGTTTTCTTGTGTTTAAAGTACTTTCGCTTGAACGTGCATGAAGCGTTAGAATGATCTTTAGTTAGTTTTACCTATTGTTTCCAGTTACTTTGATTTTTGCAATTGCATGCAAAGTTGAATCTTCATGGACTAGTTTTGGAGCATATTTCTTCTTCGTATTACTGATTTTCTGACAAAAATTCATTTAATCCATGACAAAACGTCAGTTTTAGCGCAAAATAGTCTATCACGGGGTGCGGACTTGAACCCACCAGTTTATTGACTGTCAATCATCTGCAAGATTCTTACAGAGACTCTACCCTTTACCATAATGGACCTGTCTGAATTGAATTTGGCCATCTGTGTGCCTATGACCACCTTAGTAGTCTATGGATCTCAGGTTTAAGTAATGTTGTTTACTGATTATGGTTTGGCTTAATTTACAACAGTTTGTTTGCCTCGCCCAATTACTTGATTTTATGTGCAAAAAGAATTTAAGTAAATAAATATGTTTAATAAACACTAGTCTATCCACAACTAGCATCATACACAAGGCAATTGATCAAACCTTCAAACTGGCTACAATGCTGATCTATACCTAAACTGAAGGATGCTCCCTTTTATGATTTTACTTCTGGCATGTCATGCAATTATTTTGGCATGAAAGGATGCTAGTTACATTTATGAAGAATATTCTCTTATAGATGAGTATCTAAATTCTAACAGCTTGGTTCAACTCCAGCTGACCTTTCTCTGAAAAGCTCTTGCGAGGTGGTGGATTGATTTTATTAAGCTTCCTGATTTCTCTTTGGCATCAAAATTTTTTTCTTTATTAGGTTTCATGTTTCTCATGAGCCCCTGATTTTGACTTAATTGACTGCAAATTTTTTAACCTTCTTATTAACAGTATTTTTACCCATGCTTTTGTGTTTCGAAAGTTAGAGACGTTACATGAATCTATTGGCGGTAGCTCACTTTCTGCTTGGTGCTTTTAGTCTCCAAATTCTATACCAGTGTTCCTAGTTTTCCACTTTGCTTATTGCTCAATTCAGTGTCTATTCTCTATTCCTTAGTGATATCTTTGGCCATCGCTATACTTCAGTTTCTTGTTCTGTTAATTATATTTGGTTTAGCTTTAGTGGCTGCTCCCTTCTAATATTTTACCTTCCAATTTGCACTATGCATTTTCAGTCCTATGCAGCGTACCTAGATTCCTTCTCTATGATAAGTTATGTGAAGATTCTGTGGCAGCTATCTTTTGCTCCCACATTCTGTTTAGACCGTTGAACTTGATTGGCTATTGTGTAGCTTTCCTCTGTGTTCATTGCTTGGATGATTCTTACTTGTGTAATTGGTTTTTGCACGATAAAGTAATTTCAAGGAGGTTGGGCTTCATTTCTCTCATAATTTAGATTTTGTTGACTCGGTGCTACTTATGTACAGTTTTATCATGGCTACAACTTTTTGTCTAAACAACATAAGTTGAATATCCTTTTATGGACTACTTACATGAATTCTCTCTGGTCGTTCAACCTCCATTTGAGTGCTCACCAGATCATTGGACTAGGGGCAGACCAGGTTAATTGTTTCATTTGGAACCCCAGACAGCATACTATCAAGTTATTTGGCTGATTATATTAGCCCTCTGCCTTCTGCTAATTTTTCTCTTATACACGCAAGTACAAAGATGTAGGTCTGCATTAAGGCACTTGGTTTAACGTTTTTCCCTTTCTTCTTCTTCTTCTTCTTCTTCTTCTTCTTATAGTGTACATTGGCCTACCCTTTCAAGCAAGCATTGGCATGATAATACCGCAAAATGCACAATGGAAAAGAGACTTCTTTCGCGTTTCAGTTGGATATTTCAGTAGAGAAGATGAACACCCTACATAAACGGCATCTTGTTTTTGTGCAGACTTGTTAAACATTTTCCCTCAAAAAAATTTAACAGACATACCTGGAACGGTATATAAACCTTTAGTGATTAGAAGACTTTCCGAATTAGATTGTCCATACAGGATGTCTATACACAATATTCTTTTCCCTATCAAACTGAACTTCTCACTAACATAATTGGTTTATCATTAATACTTTTCTCCCATTTTGCCACTTTGCTTTCTCATTGATTATGTTGATGCTATATTTCATCATGTCCTGGCTGGTAGAATTTTCAGTTCTGTTGACTGGGATAAATGTAGAGGTCTTTCTAGAGTGTATTAGTTCGTGTAGTCTGCTAATGCTAAGCATTCTACTATGTATTTGGGATTGTTTCTTAGAATGTGTCTAATATCCACTTGCGTTAAAATGATTTTTTCCATCTTTTTAATATTCAGGGCAGATCTCTAACTACTATATCCAAAGCTGCAATGGAGACCTCACCGCAGGCTATAAATTCTCACATTGCTGTGGGATCAGAGAGAGAGAACGTGCCAAGTGGTTTGATGCTAACTAATAATCAGCGCTTCCTCTTGTACTTCATCATGGGCACCTACTTTGCACCTGATATCGTTGGAGAGAAGCCCCAAAAATCTATTTTGCAAAGGCATGCCAAGGACCTTCCCCATTATGAATCTGATCAACTAGCTGGCTCCCACATAAGAATTTCCGAATTGGAGAGGGTATACTATCATGTACTCAGAAATGCAGATCAATCTGTTATAGTGAAACCACCTTGGTTACACAAGTTCTTCCGTGGTGAACTCCCTATCCCCGCGCAAGACCCTGCTGTAGCTTACCCCAAGTTTAATGATCTCTTTCCTCTCCACTTGCATCCCCACTCAGAGATCAAAAACCGGAATCATAGCATTGCGAATGTGGTATTTGTTAATGACCCAGACATCTCTTATATTAAGCAAGAAGATATCGAAAGGTTTAAGAGACTAACTAGACTCTCAGATCTGTTTTTGGATAGAGATGCTACAATAATGCACCCTATACTGGAAGGTAAGTTATTATATGATGCTGCGGTGGAGGATACTGAACTTAATGGAGCACTACCTGCACGTAAGTCATCCTGTGCTTCTAAGAGGGCAATACCTTCAAGTGATTGTTCTGAGCCCGAAGATCTGGTGCAACATTCCCTTGTTGTCAAACCTGTCAGTAGTGTACCGTATAATGGTACAACCCCCGTCAGCAGTTTAACTCATAATTGTGCACCTCCTTTCAGTTGTGTGTTTCATAGTGGTACACCACCTGTCAACTGTTCAACAGATAACGCTGCACCCTTGACATTCAGTCATATGGCCTCATTTCCTACTGAAGTGACTAACAGTCCTACGGAGAAATTTGGACCAGGTATGATATATCTTCCTTCTTTTCCAACTAGGGAAGAGTGGAGTAACATCGTAGCAGCCACCAAAACTGGATCTGCATTGACTGGGAGTGCGGCAATGGGACAAATTGGACCAGTCATTGGACTCCTGGATATTGGGGAATGCGAGGATTCCTACCTCTTCCGTGTTTCTCTTCCTGGAGTTAAAAGGGATGAAAGTAAGATGAGTATTACGATTTTTAAAATCTGCCATTTGTTACATGCATGAATCCTTTTCAAGATAGTTCCTCTCCTTCAGATGGATACTTATGTCTCATTTTCCTCGGTAAAACCTTTTAGGTGTTTCTGTTGTTAGTCATGCGTGTTTGGTTTCCTTGTGTTGGGAATAGTAGCGACACACCACGAATGGGTGAAATGTCGGGTTAAGATTTTTTTGTTAGAGTAGAAAGCTGTAACATCACGAAAGTACATGCATTTCCTTGAAAAGCTCGAATTGGGATATATGTGTGTTATCTCTGTCTAGTTCTCTAGGCATTTTAACAGTTTTGAATACAAATTGAGTGACTCATTTGGCTTTTATAGTATTAGTCTGCCTTTGATGCGCTTGCTTTGACATATACTCAAGATGAGATGAGGTTCATCAGCTCCATTATGCTACTGATAGCAATCATTCAACCTATAAATACATTGTTAGGTTTTACCACAATTTGTAGATATTGTTTCAGTTCCTTGAATCATTTACTGCAGGAGATTTCAGTTGTGAAGTTGAAAGTGATGGTAAGGTACTAATAAGGGGAGTGACAGCCACTGGAGAAAAAACTGTTTGCAGGTACTCTCAGGTGTTTGAGATGAAATCTCAGAACCTTTGTCCACCGGGTCACTTTTCAATCTCGTTCAAGCTGCCAGGCCCAGTTGATCCTCAGCAGTTCTCTGGTAATTTTGGGACAGATGGGATTCTTGAGGGAATCGTAATGAAGGATGTGCATAATAGACTGTAACATGGTAAGCTTGTGCTTTGTAAGAAAAACTTTTTATCAGGGTCAATGTATATGTACTCCTTTGTTAGAAAACCTTGCTTAAGCTTTGCCGTGGAGGCCTTTTCTTTTCCAACCATGGAGTGGTCACTGTATATGCTGTTTAGAAAACTAGTTTGCAGAAGGCTTTTAGTATGACCGAATACTGTTATACAGTTCCCCTTGGTTGGTTCTCGTAAATGAATCCAAGCCTAAATGTCCAAAAACTGTATGTTCGAAGCCAACCTCCATAATGCATGCGTGAGGGCTCAGTTTGGTCAGCCTCATCAATAATGCTCAGCTACATAGATTGAAGAGGAACAATGAATCTGAGCTAGACTGAAGCAGAACACTGGATCTGAGCTTGTGTATGCGTGTCATTTTTCGCTAGACATACTGTACATTCTTTATATTTTGTAGAGCTCAAATCCGTGTTGAGACCATTGTCAGACTACATTGCTCTCCACCCCCCACCCATCCCGCGTATCTCTCTCTCTCTGGTGGATGCCCAGGCAGGTAACGGATTGAGAGAATTTTGCCAGGATCTCTTTTACTGCGAGGTAAGATCCTGGTGTAAACAGGGCAAATGACTTCAATCACTTCATGCAATTTTGAAGGTGGTGTTAGAGGCTCCATGTTAGCCATCGAACATTTTGTGTAGCTGATATCTGGTTACTTATTGTGAAATTGGTATTGCCTTGATACGTGGAGTCAAGGCAATAACTAGTATCTATAAACCCTGAAAGTACTATATTTGCAATGCCAGCACTAATTTTGTAATTGAAGTATGGAACTGATATCAACTCCAATGTAATCGTAATCCTCCAAGTCACAGATTTTTCCATTTTAAAGTGGGTGGGGGAACAAGCAAAAGTAAACTTAAGTTCTAAACTCTCAACACCAAGTTGTGAGAGCATTCTGCCAGTGATGTTCTGACCATTTTGAATGAAGAATTTGGTAACTACAACTCTAACGGCATACATTTTACATGACATCCAATACTTATTGGAAGAACTAGCAGTCGATTATAATTAGTAAGCAATGGCTTCAAATAGGAGCATTCTGCAGTATTCCATTGACACCAGATCACGGTACCTCAAGGCATGGATATTACCAACGTTGTCAAGGCTGAATGTTGGAAACACCATGTCCAATTAATTAAAAAAATATTCAAGAACATTGTCCCGAGGCAGACTAGAACTGTCATATTAAGATTGCTGTATAAGGGCTGTATCAAGCAATTGATGAAGAACAGTACACCTAACATTATATTCAAGTATAAATAAGTTTGACTCTAGCCGCTAAGAATCCGAGGGTGATTGTGGTGGCTGCTCTGGCCACATTTGTGGAGCCATGTATGGGTGAGGCTGTTGTGTGTAGAAAGCAGGATCCAGCACAGGGTTGCTCGTAAGCATCCCAGGAGCTCCAGCATGTGGGGATTGCTGAGCCGGCATATAGTAGTAGGGGAAGGAGTTGGAAGAGCCCCCAACAGGCATTTCTCCTCTTGGCACTGATGCAAGTGCTTCATCTTTCAACTCTTCCCTTGGCACTATATCTACCAAAAAGTCAAAAATATCAGTCCTTGTGATTGCAGCTGCGATGTCAGCCCTATGGAGTGTCTTCCTCTTGTTCTCCTCGGTGTGATTCCAAGATCGTAAAGTCAACTCCAAAATAAACATCTCACATGCCCTGGCAAATACAATAGGAGCCTCGGCTGATATCATTCGCACGTCCTCATCCGCCTTCATGATCTTCTTGATCCTCGCTAAGGGAAGGCTATGGTTTTTGAAGTCGGAAACTCTCTCTATTTCTTGGTACTGATGTGCCCAAAAAGACTGGAGTTGCTGATGCAGTTGCTGTTGCTGCTGCTGGTGGATATGCTGATAAGCAAGCTGAGCTCCTGCAGGCTGACTGGTAGAATGCATGGCCCCAACTGATGTTACATCTGATCCTTGACCAAGAGTTCCACTCATTTGGTTTGAATCGTATGGAGTCATAGCGCAAGACATTTGGGGCTGTCCACGCCCTTGCTCAGACATTCTGTTCGGTGTTACGGGCACTCCTGATTACAGTAACAGAAGCGTTCAAAGTGAAATTAGAAACTTCATTTGCAGAGGTAAAAACAACATTGATTTCAACAGACTCTGCAGCTAAATCATCATTGCCACCGTAAGACATTTTTGCCGTACTATTGAAGGAAACAGCAGGACAAAATCAACATCACGGGGATCTTTCAAGATGATATACCTTATTTACTTATCAAAAGAGAAAATTTTCCCCAACTCTAATTGACACCACTAGCCTTGCCTAGTTGAGTAACGAACAGTGCTGACCATAGACGAATACAAAAGCAAACCTCTGATAGTCGATAAGAAATAATTATGACAGTATAAGATAGAACAAAATATAGGCATAGAGCTCCTTGTAGTTGCTCATTGCGAAATGTTCCGCAATCTTCCATACCACTGAAAATGTTTTGGCCATTAAAAAACACATTAAACCATCTGACCGTCCATAATAAGATTTCTTGTTCGAAGTAGAGCAGTGGAAAACAGAACAAAATGTAGCAATACAGCTCCACAATCTTCCATAGATTGAAAACCCTCTTCACAGCTTCGTGAAAAGGGCCTTATCTATTGAGTTTTTCTCTTCCAGGTGCTATCATAGACTAGGAGAAACTACCCACCAACATTTGTCTAAAGGACCAACTAATCAAGAAGTCCAATGCAATCATACTTTTTTAATGTAAGAAAATAAAAAGCATCAAGAAACTAAACACCAACAAAGAGGAAACACGAGAGGAAAATCATACAAATAGCATGCGCTGCAAAAGTTTTCATCCAAGTCTCTTGTATGCTTTTTTAAGGCTCCATCTGCAGAAAACCTTGAATTTCAAATGCAAATTCAGAAAAACTCCTTGAAAGAAAACCTAAATCCAAGTCATTTCAGCTAGCTGAGTCCAGGCATGGGACAAAAGGATATTTAAGCACCTGAACTCTATACCAGTAATGTCTGTACCTCTCTTCAAGAGAATATACTGAAATGGCAAGGATTCTCTGTAGCATTCACACTAAAGCAGAACTCAAAACCAAGAACAAGCGAAATGGTAAAAAAGAGGCAGCATAAAGCGTTTAGAACCAAAACAACAATTGAGAGGAAGCAGTGTCAGAGATCTTGGGAGAAGAGGTAAAGGCACTGAGAACACAAGGGATTCAAACTCGAATCTAGCAAAGATATCGATTCAAAATGGCCAACGACGACTTCCCCACCCCCAACCCTCCCCAGGGCCAATACCACTGAGGCTTTACATCTTTGTTTCATGAATGTCCCCTAATTTCCCTCATAAATATTTTGCCTCTTCTTAAACTTATTCACTCTTAGCATATGCATGGCGTGAAAGAAGAGATGAACCTCCCGCATTCAGGCAACTATTTTTAACAAGAACAACCAGCTATCAATCTAACTTTCAGGGTAAACTTTTGACGCGGAAACACGGCCCTAACAAAAAGCACCAGAAAGACTATTCTAATGCCTTGAATCCATCAAGGGTTCTTATTAACGGCATAAAAAGAAAGATTCAAAACATCAATTAACTAATCGATTTTCAAAAACAATTAGAAAAACAAAAAAGGATCATTGATGTTTTCTAATCTCTCTAGATGATTAAAATAAACAACCAAAATGAAGCTCACGACACATGCAAACGAGATAAAGAATTGAGGCTAAAGATACAGAGCGATAAAGGGTACCTCTTAAATTGTCAATTTTCGCTGCTTTTGCCACAATGATCGAAACCCAGAAAGTTTTTACAATTAAAATCCATGGAAAAAATAAATTGGCAAAATTTGTTGAGGAAAAAAAAGAAGACACTATTTAGAGAAAGATGCAGAAGGCTTTTACCTTTTGTCTAAGAAGATTTGATTGCGAATTTGCGATGCTTATTTTAATTTCGGAAATATATATATATATCTATAAAAAAAATCGATACACAAATATATTTGTTTTATTTTAGTACTGATCGAAAAATCTGGTTGTTTCTTCCTGTTCTGACACATGTGCCCTCCTTCTGTGGGCCTTTTTCTTCGTTCTGCCTTTGTTGGAGAGTATTACATGATGCCCATGTACAATATGCTCAAGCCGCTAAGCGGTGTCGTGTTTGGTCACCTCTGCTCATAATAGACTTCGGTTCATATTTACTAACAATGTTTTTATTTACTTTTTAGTTACATTTACATACTCTAACTAATCGATCCGTATATTCACATGGATTTGGATGCAATTTAGTTTCATTATTAGTTATATGTTTTTAATTTTGGAAAAAAAAGAAAGAAAATGAGTTCTAAGGTTCCGTTTGACAGGATTTTTTTTCAGTTTTAGAAACTGAAAAAAATACGTACGTTAGGAACCATTTTTTTTTCCTTCAATTTAAAAATCATTTTTAAACCAATACTGTTTTTAAAAACTCCAAAAACGAATTTTTTTTTCAAGGTTGGTTTGACAAAACTTTTTTTTTTGTTTTCAGTTTTTAAAGAGCAGCTTAATTTTTATTTTTTTTTCAAAAACAAGTGAGTGTTTGACAACCCTTGTTTTTTTTAGTTTTTTTTTTTGGTGTTTGGTAACCCTTTTTATTTTGACTTTTTTTTTTGTGGTTTGCGGTGGCGGTGGTCGACGGTGGCTGGTGGCTGCCGACGGTGCTCACCGGCGGTGGTCGCGGGCGGCCGGAGGTGGCTGCCGACAGTCGCTGGCGGCCTGCGATGGCTGCTGGTGGTGGCTGCCGGCAGTCGTCGGCGGTGGTCGCCAGCGGCCAGAGGTGGCTGTCGGCGGCCGGCGGTGGTCGCCTGAGGTGGCTGTAGGCGGTGGGAGGGTGGTGGTCTAAAAAAAAAACCAAAAGTGAAAAAAAAAACTAATTTTTGGAGTTTTTTTTTACTCTTCAGTTTAAAAACTGATTTTTTAAATTTGAGAAGAAAAAAAAATGGTTACCAAACGCATTTTTTTTTCCAATTTTCAAAACTGAAAAAAAAGAGGAAAAAAAAACCGCGTCAAACGTGGCCTCAATGTTAGTTTTTTTTTTTTGAGACCACCACCCTTCTCCCACCGCCAGCACCCACCGCCCACCGTCGGCAGCCACCTCTGGCGGCCACTACCATGCCCCACCACCGCCACGGCAAACCACCACAAAAAAATTCAAAAAATAACTGGATTATCAAACACCCAAAAAAAACTCAAAAAAAATTGGGTTATAAAAACACCCACTTGTTTTTGTAAAAAAAAAAGTAAAAATTAAACTGCTCTTTAATTTTTATTTTTTTAAAAAAATTAAAAACTAAAAAAAAGTTTTGTCAAACAAAGCCGAAAACAATAGATGAGATAATGCATTATAAAGCATAATAATTACCACCGAGTACATAAATTTCTCAAAAAAAGTTAAATCATTAGTTACAAAGATAAGAATCGTATTCATGATAGCTATTCAAAGTATGAAGAATCTTTTAGGTAGAATTTGGGTGCATCTTGTTCTAATGGTTTATACCAATTTATCTAAATTACTGTCAAGGTTTAATTGTAGTGAGGCAAAAAAAATCACACTCTTTTCAGAAAATTCACACCCTCTTACTAAATGGTTTAAAAGTGTCAACACTGCCTTTTTTAGCGATTAAAAGAAGCAAAATCAAACCTTCGATAGGTTTTCATATACATCTAGATATGATCAGCTATTTTCCTTCTCTTGTCTTTGGTTTCTTTCTTATGTTCATTATGAGTCAAAGATATTCAACTTGCAAACATTTGGCTTGTCCCTTGTCAATTGATGCCGGAAATTTCTGCATAATACTTCTCAAATTCTTCCCAAATTCAGGGGCAAATAGTTGGTCACTGATTTGCATGTTTAATTTGGCAGAAGTTGTTAAGTTGCATGTTGTAGTG
>JAVXUP010005064.1:0-22813 GCA_033070095.1 Escallonia herrerae | reverse complement strand
TATATATATATATATATATATATATATATATATATATATATATATATATATATATATATATGGGGACCGATCCACACCCACCGGTGGAGAAATAAGAATTTCTCCACCGAACCGCAGGTAAGAGCAGCGGTTGGGCCACGTGGCGCAAAAAGGCGAAAAAGGTGTACGACCACTGCATTAATGGCGAAAAAGGCACGAGAAATGGTGAGAAAATGGCGAGAGAGAGAGAAAAAGGACACCAACCGCATGCACAACCAGCGGTTGGCATTAATATGCCTGCCACGTGCCGTCCCCCACCCCTGCCACGTGGCCCAACCCCATGGCCCCACGTGGCCCCTGCCACGTGGCCCACCAGCATGGACAACCGGCGGTATTGGCGATGGCCCTACCACGTGGCATCCCCTCCCCCTGCCACGTGGCCCAACCGCGTGTGGTACCAGCGGTTGGTCTCCCGCCCCTGCCACGTGGCGTCCCCTCCCCCTGCCACGTGGCCCAACCGCTGGTACCACCCGCGGTTGGTCTCCTCCCCTGGCACGTGGCGTCCCCTCCCCCTGCCACGTGGCCCAACCGCTGGTACCACCCGCGGTTGGTCCCCTCCCTCTGCCACGTGGCGTCCCCTCCCCTCATCCGCAGGGCCCAACCGCTCCTACAACCCGCGGTTGGTCCCTGCCCCCCTCCCCTGCCACGTGGCGTCCCCCCCAGCGTGATGCCCCACCTGGTGTCCTTCCCCACGATGCCACGTGTCGTCCTTCCCTCCCCCATGATGCCCCAACGTGGTGTCCTTCTGCCGAAATTTTTTTTTTGCCGCAGCCTTTGACCGCATAAACACCCACCCTTCCTCACTTTTTTCTGTCTTTTTTCTTCTCTCTTCCTCGCTTCTCTCTTTATAATCCCCTCCCCCGAACCCTTCTTCTGCACTCTGTCATCTTTTACCAACTTCCTTCGTACTTCATATCTCACCTACATAATCTCCATAACAATACAAATCAAAAAAATTTACGCTAGAAGATCGGTGGATAACCGCTAGAAGATCGGTAGTTTTTTCTTTAAATACATCAAGTCACAACAAGTAAGTATTTTGAATTTCCTTATAATTCAATGTTAGGTTTATACAAATCAGCGTATTACATTTATAGATTCCAAAACAGCGATTTTTTAGGGTGCCAAATATAGACAGTTTTTCACGAATTTATAAAAAATAGCTAGAGCTAGATTTTGCCAAAATGCAAAAAAGAGACCCTAGTTATTCTTAAAGGATCTGTCTCAGGTAAACATTTCAGATTTTTCCAAAGACTGGAAAGGGGTTAACTGATACGGGGAACCTTGTAACTCTGCAGTGTATTTTAAAATATCAAGCTAGCGCGATTTCGCGCGAAACTTTTATGAGAATCCTAGGATGTTGGGAAGTTCCATTCCCCAGGAATTCGGGCCATTCCGAAGCCGTTACCTATTTTTTTGGCCGAACGGCCCTTTAAGCGCTTGATCCGGACACCGGTTCGCGATTTTTGGGCGAAACCTCCGTAAAATACTTTTTATGTCAAGAATGAATTCAGGAAGCCTCAAGTAGCATTTCGAAGCACTTTTGATATTTTTTGATGCCAGGGGGCATTTCGGTAATTCGCCGACCCGAGAGGGGTATTTCGGTAATTTTACAGTGCTAAGTTTTTTGACGGACTTTTTAGTCCAGAAATATAATTACAAAACCTGAAATGTTGTTTTGAAGCTGACGTGGCGCGCGTAGGGGTGTTTTGGTAATTTTCCCGCGCCAAGGGGTGTTTTGGTAATTTTCCCGTGCCAAGTTTTTCAAACGACTTTTTAGTCCAGAAATGTAAGTAAACCACCTGAAATGTTGTTTTGAAGCTGGTTCGGGGGCGTTGGGGTGATAGTGAACGCTCAGGGGCATTTCGGTAATTTGCCGCTGATCGGGGGCTATTTTGCTAGGAAGGATCCAGCTTAAAATTCATACCTTAAAATAACTTTTAGTTCAGGAAAGGGTGTGAGACACCCGAAAACTTATTTTGTTCCAGATGTTCTGAACCTTGTGACGCACCGGCGATGACTGCCAGGGGATATTTTGCATAAGTAGCGGGTGTTTTGGTAACTTGCCCCCTTTAAAATTTTTCCTGATATATTTGGTATATAATTGACGTAATACATTTAAAAACTTGACTTTAAAGCGATTTTGAGGTGTTGGGGGTGTAGGGGCCATCGGGCTATATATTGCTATATAACCACGTTGGCGCTAAATTCAGTGGGAACTAGCGTAATTAAGCGTTCGGAGTGGTGGGAATTGAGGATTTGTTTTAATACATTGAAATAATGACTATTGCTAATGTGTTGGTAAGCTAGGTTAAAGATCCAGTTATAGTTTTGGAATGTAAATATTATGGATATTATGGACGCTAAGTTGGTTTATAATTATATTTTGTTCTTAAAGGTATGAATTTCAGCTCTGGACCTCATGATACATCAATCCTATACGATGACGATGACCACGTCGCGAGGCACGTATTTGACGGTGTCGATAGGGGTGTTTTGGAAACAATTCAAAGCACAAGGCACCTTGAAGAGTGGGTACTAAACGAGGAACAAATACAGCTATTACACCGTCAAAATTTAACCCTGTTCACCGATCCCGGGAAATGGTCTCGACACGACGATTGCCTTATATCCGCTCTAGTTGAACGATGGAGGAGCGAGACGAACTCATTTCACTTCCGGTTTGGTGAAATGACTGTTACGTTAGAGGACGTCGGATTTATACTTGGAATCCCATGTCACGGCAGACCCGTTACTTTGAACGTGCCGTCTGCATCCATAGCGAATATGGCTATGCAGTATTTTCCGGGAATTCCAAGGGCAGCGCTTACAACAAACGGCGTCAAGCTTAAATGGCTGAGAGAGCAGTACGGCGTGCTACCGGATGAATACACTCCTCAAGATTTCGTGACGTATACGAAGGCATTCCTTCTGTATATTATTGGAGCTATATTACTTCCGACGCATTCGAAAAACACGGTGCATCCGAAGTATATGGTGTTCTTGGAGGATCTTGAGGAGGTATACTCCTATTCGTGGGGTTCAGCTGTCCTTGCGCACCTATATCGAGCACTGCATAAGGCTACGAGAAACGGTGCCAAGTCCATTGCCGCCTGCCTGACTCTATTACAGGTATGAGCATTTATTTTCTTGGTAGGATCCTTAGTCAATATATTCGGGATTAATTACTAATTCCATATAATGTTTGCATTCACAGGTTTGGTCTTACGAGAGGCTACCCATGGGTCGTCCACAACCGTTGGTAGATTCCGATGAGACGTGGCCTAGGGTGTGGGCCTGGGGGCCTACGACCAACCGGAGGAGGAGACGGGTAGACCCTCACCACCATCTAAAGTTCTATCGGGGGGAACTAGAGATACTAGATGCATCCCAGGTGACGTGGCAGCCATATGGCAAGGTGATGCATCTGTTGGATGAGTGGTGTTGGCAACTTCCGGTGTCGTACGTGCTGGCAGGTTTGGTTCGGGTGCCGCTCATTCACTTCGAAGAATGTGAGTTTCAGATGCCCGATCGAGCTATGAAGCAAGCTGGCTGTCCACAAGGGATACCAAAACCCGCTGTAGACATGCGGCCATACAGGGGTGGTCGAGGGCCGAACTTCGAGGTGGCTGATGCCTTGATTTTGTTGGGTGACGAGGTGCACCAGTGGAATACCTGGCAGGAAACGTATGATAGCCTTGTATCGCTGAAGCACGACGGCATTAGTACTGAGGAATACTTACAGTGGTTTCTCAGGGTGACGCGCACGAGGGTGAATCGCCCTTCCCCGGTGAAGAAGACATCGTACGCGCCACGTGAGGTCTATGACCAGTTCTGGGCATTGGCCATTGTAAGTCATGCTAGTGTTGTTTGATAATTTATTTGCGCACCTTATCGACCATTTGTCAAATATGATTAGCCATATTTTCTATGCATGTTTTTTAGGTTGACCAGGGCATTGAGGTGTTCAAGCAGCTGGAGTCGTTTGACTGGTTTGTCGCGCAGGCTCCTGACAATCTTAAGAGGTCCATTGAGAAGTACAAGACTGAAGTTCAAAACTTTAGTCTTGCGTACCGGGGTTACGAAAGGGAGCCGTCTAGTCGCCCTCGTCCTGAAGCGTACGACTATCAGCCCCAGAGTCAGGTGTGGGAGTCGTCCGGTCGCCCTCTTCCTGACGCGTACAACTATCAGCCCCAGAGTCAGGTGTGGGAGCCGTCTGGTCGCCCTCCTCCTGACGCGTACAACTATCAGCCACAGAGTCAGGTGTGGGAGCCGTCTGGTCGCCCTCCTCCTGACGCGTACGACTATCAGCCCCAGAGTCAGGTATGGGAGCCATATAGTCGCTTGCCTCCAAACGCATACGACTCTCAGTGCCAGAGTCAGCTTCCCCAAGTAGGAATCCAGGCCTCGCGCCCAAGCTTTCAGTCGGACAAAGGACAAGCGACGAAGCCATTGAGGTCGGACAAGATGGCTTGGATCGACCGGCACTACTTCGGGCATGAGCCTGTCAATTCAGCAGACTTTCCCCTTGCGACATTCCTAGGTCATGAGGATATCAGAACGTTGGCGCCGGAGACAGATCTTTCAAATTTTGTCATGAACGCTTACATAGAACTGCTCCGGATTAGAGAGCAACGTTTTAACCGTTCTGAATATCTGAAGCTTAACATGTATCCCACTCATTTTGTGGAATTAACGGTGAGAGAATTCACAGAATGGAGGCGAGGGGGCGGCAGGAGTAAGTGGAAACCAGGTCGAAACGTGTTAGGCATGATGAACGCAGACTATCAATGTCCCGCTGCTGATGCGAACCTTATCATGATACCCTGTCATCATGCAAACCACTGGTTCCTATTACTTCTCCATCCAGCGTTCAGAACGGTTCACATATACGATAGCCTAAGGGAGGACGAGCCTGGACAGCTGCTGGCACAGATGTACAACGAGTACATCACTTTAGTGGTTAGTATTTATTTTTTGACCTTGGCTCATAGTATATTGTTCTTGTCTCATAGGCTTGATTCTCGTTTTTATTGTTGGATGCAGACTACTGTCCTCTCGCTAGCATGCGGACGGCCACAGGGTGACCCTTGGACGGTCGTGATGATAAAGGACCGACCAAAGCAATATAACGGTCACGATTGCGGGATTTACGTCCTCAAGTACATGGACTACATTGCTCGCTCGGAAGTGCTCAAACACTCCTCGTGGACTAGGAAGGATGCCTTGACGTTTAGGTATAGGATAGCCTGGGAGCTGAAAAAGAATGAAGCTAGACGCCTTCATTACCATTATCCTGACGTGCGTGGCTAGCTGCTGTGATGTTACAAAAAACTGTACCAAAAAGAAATGTACATAATTTTTCGCATGCTATGAATTTGGCGCTAAAATGTGCGCGAATATACCTTTCATATGACGGCATTCGAAAAAAAGTGACAAAAAAAATTACAACTTTTTTCAGAAGCTATCAAATGGGGCCTAAAGTGTGCCCGAATAGGCCCTTCCTAGGAAAACTCAAAAATTAATGTGTCTCGTTTTTCGCCGAAAGTCTTACAAATGGGCTAACTAGCGTGCCTGAACTGCAATGAGCGGAAAAAAAGTGACAAAAAAAATTACAACTTTTTTCGGAAGCTATCAAATGGGGCCTAAAGTGTGCCCGAATAGGCCCTTCCTAGGAAAACTCAAAAATTAATGTGTCTCGTTTTTCGCCGAAAGTCTTACAAATGGGCTAACTAGCGTGCCTGAAGTGCAATGAGCGGAAAAAAAGTGACAAAAAAAATTACAACTTTTTTCGGAAGCTATCAAATGGGGCCTAAAGTGTGCCCGAATAGGCCCTTCCTAGGAAAACTCAAAAATTAATGTGTCTCGTTTTTCGCCGAAAGTCTTACAAATGGGCTAACTAGCGTGCCTGAAGTGCAATGAGCGGAAAAAAAGTGACAAAAAAAATTACAACTTTTTTCGGAAGCTATCAAATGGGGCCTAAAGTGTGCCCGAAAACGGAGTTACCAAAACTATCAATAATCCACAAATCAAATCACAAATTAAAGATTGCACAAACCAAATCACAAATTTAAACATTATATAAGTTCAATTTATACAACTGAAACATTAACCCTAACACTCTTCCTCATCATCGTCCTCCTCGACCATACTGTCAGGTTCGATACCTAACACTTTATAATGGTTTCTCTTGTCATGATCAGTCATCTTGTTACACAACGCACACTTTCGTAATTTTTTTTGACCCGTTGCTTCTTCAATCGGATTCTTCATGCGTATTGCTCGTTTTCGCCCTTTTGTTTGAGAAATAATTGGATCAAAAATATCGTCCTCCTCACCTTGTAGGTCAGTACTGTCAATGACTGGCTGTTTGGCTCGATTGAATCTACCGCCTGGAGTTGTCCGAGTAGTCGGAGTGTCCACAGTTTCTGGTAATGCCCTCCTAAACTGTGCATGCTTAGCCTTATCCCGTGCGGCTGCTTCAACTTGATACCTGTACCCATCAAATGTCGACGCTGCATCCATTGATAAACCGTGCATGATGTTACAAAGGTGATTATATCGCAGCGTCTCAGATTGCTCGAAATCAACTGAAACATTGGGCACGTAAGGAATGTGACCGTGGACTCTGTTGGCTTCCTTCGTCCACCGTTCCAAGATATACGGTGGAGGGATTTCACTAGCATTCTTGGCGCTCAAAACCCTCAACGCGTGTCGACAAAGTATACCTTTATGCTCAAACAGTTGACAGTTGCAATTAACCAACCCGGTGTCCTTACAAACTGCTACGGTAAAATGTCGTCTGGTCCTCGGAGCCGACGAAGAGCACGGATTGGCGAAGTTCGTCACATTTGTCAAAGCATAAACCTTGATATCTCTGGTGGAATACTCGTGCAACTTTGTCATGCCATATTGATTCGACTTTAGTAGTTCCTCTTGAAACTGTCGAAACATTTCCTTGGTATAGACTTGAGCCGCATGAGCCTCTAAAGGTGAATAAACTAGTATAGCTCTTTCTTTGCAAACTGTAGCCGCGTCGGCTTCTCTCTCACGGTACAATTGCCTGTCAACGGCTTTCTGCATCTCTAGTACGAACTCCGCTATACTTGAAGACTGGCCTACGTACCCATCAAAGAATGAATTCATAGCTTCGCTTCTCGAGGTCGTAGTCATTCCGGCTGCAAAAAACTTCTTGGTGTAGGCACCGACCCACTGTGTCTTGATCTCATACAACGATTGTAACCATTCGTGATTGTGCAAATAGTAAGTATCCATTAACGTGGCCCACCTCTCCTCGAACACGTCTACCGTCAACGATTTCTTCACACATGTATTAAAGTCAGTCTTGAATGACGGATGGTTTGCATATACATGGTGAAGCCGTTCGGGATATTTGTTGCTTATGTGCCATGTGCACAGGCCATGGTGAGTATCTGGAAGGACCTTAGCGATTGCATTTTTCATTGCCAGATCTTGGTCGGTGATGATGGTCTTTGGAGGAATATGATACATTGCTTGAAGCCACGTTTCAAATAACCACGTAAATGACTCCTCCGTCTCATCCCTAAGCAGGGCAAAGCCAAACGAGATTGACTGATAGTGGTGGTTCACCCCGGTGAACGGAGCAAAAGGCATAGAGTACTTATTGGTGCGGTATGTGGTGTCAAACGTCACAACATCCCCAAAATTTTGGTAAGCAGCTCTAGAACGGGGGTCCGCCCAAAATATAGTACTAATGCGGTTCTCATCATCCAGTTGGAGACTGTAAAAAAATCCAGAATTCTCACTCTGAAGGGACCTGAAGAGATCAAGTGTAGTTTGAGAATCACTCTTACCGAAAGACTCTCTCCTCTGAGCACGAAGTTCATTTCGAAGGTCTACTTCGTTGAAACTCAACTTGTCAATCCCCCCAACCTGGCTTGAGAAAACCCCCATCATCTTAGAAGGTGGAATTTTAGCCTCGGCCATTGTAAAAATTAGTTGTCTGTGTGCCGCGCTTATTTCTCGGTGTTGATGAATTTGACCAATCTTACTGGGGGTCATCAACTGATGATTATGGCTCAACTCCACTCCTGTGACAACCCAATGGTTTTCATTTTTTCGGTGTACTGCATACACATGGGCCTTGCAGCCGGTACCCTGAAATGTGTCCCGTTTTCTTTGTCTTGTTGTCCCTTCGTCACTGATCCGAACGACCGGAGTTACATGCGGTGCTCCTCTATGACACTCAAATAGTCTTGCACAAATTTGATCTGTATTCGCCCGTTTTCTAGTCGTCTTAGTTCTAATACCGAAACCTATCGTTTTCGAATATGCTCTATAGTATGCTTCAACTTCGTCCAGTGCTTGAAAAACTTGACCAACGTAAGGTGGATCAGAACTTTCACAAAAATTATTTCCTCCAGTTGCATCCATATTTATACTGTAATCTAAAAAATAAAAATTATATCATTCTCAACAAGTCATAAATTTAAATAAAAGAATAATAAAATTTATTTAAACCACCGTCTTTCGGGAAATTTGGTATAATGTAAAATTAGCAAAATAGCCCCCGATGAGCGGCAAATTACCGAAATGCCTCTGGGGGTTCATTATCACCCTAACGTCCCAAATCAGCTTCAAAACAACCTTTCAGGTGCTTTGCTTACATTTCTGGACTAAGAAATCATTTGAAAAACTTAACGCTGCAAATTTACGAAAATACCCCTATCGGGGATGCGAATTACCAAAATGCCCCCTGACAAAAAAAATCTGAAAAGTGCTTTGAAATGGGATTTTAAGCTTCCTGAATTCACTATTTAAAATAACTTTTCAGGTGTCTCACACCCTTTCCTGAACTAAAAGTTATTTTAAGCACAAATTTGTGTAATGTAAAATTAGCAAAATAGCCCCCGGGGGTTCATTGTCACCCTAACGCCCATCAAACCAGCTTCAAAACAACCTTTCAGGTGTTTTACTTACATTTCTGGACCGAAAAACGTTTTTTCGGGAAAATTACCAAAACACCCCTCGCGGGGGGGCAAATTACCAAAATGCCCCCTGGCTTCAGAAAATATCAAAAGTGCTTTAAAAAGCTATTTTAAGCTTCCTGAGTTCATTCTTGATCTAAAACGTATTTTACGGATTTTTCGCCTAAAAATCCCGAACCGGTGTCCGGATCGAGCGCTTAAAAGCCCGTTCGGCCAAAAAATTAGCTAACGGCTTCGGAATGGCCCGAATTCCTGGGGAATGGAACTTCCCAACACCCTAGGGTTCTCATAAAAGTTTCGCACGAAATCGCGCTGTCTTGATATTTTAAATTACACTGCAAAGTTACAAGGTTGCGCGTATCAGTTAACCCCTTTCTAGTCTTTGAAAAAATCTGAAATTTTTACCTGATACAGATCTTTTGAAAATAGCTAGGGTCTCTGTTTTGTATTTTGGCAAAATCTAGCTCTAGCTATTTTTTATAAATTCGTGAAAAAACTGTCTAATTAAGTTTTCACCTTTAGCGACAATTACGCCCCGCAATCAGCTGCAAAACAACATTTCAGGCGTTTTACTTACACTTCTGGACTTAAAAGTCCGTTGAAAAACTTTTTCGGGAAAATTACCAAAATACCCCTCTCGGGGTGGCAAATTACCAAAATACCCCCTGGCTTCAGAAAATATCAAAAGTGCTTTAAAATGCTATTTTAAGCTTCCTGAGTTCATTCTTGATCTAAAAAGTATTTTACGGATTTTTCGCCTAAAAATCTCGAACCGGTGTCCGGATCGAGCGCTTAAAGCCCGTTCGGCCAAAAAATTAGCTAACGGCTTCGGAATGGCCCGAATTCCTGGGGAATGGAACTTCCCAACACCCTAGGGTTTTCATAAAAGTTTCGCGCGAAATCGCGCTGGCTTGATATTTTAAATTACACTGCAAAGTTACAAGGTTGCGTGTATCAGTTAACCCCTTTCCAGTCTTTGGAAAAATCTGAAATTTTTACCTGATACAGATCTTTTGAAAATAACTAGGGTCTCTGTTTCGTATTTTGGCAAAATCTAGCTCTAGCTATTTTTTATAAATTTGTAAAAAATTCTATTTCTGACGCCCTAAAAAATCGCTATTTTGGAATTTTTCGAATGTAATACCCCGATTTGTCAAAACGTAATTTTGACGCCCTAAACACGAATTTTAGACTATTGTAAGAACAATTTAAGCGTAACACAATTTAAACAATCAATTGGTATGAACAAATTGAAAAATACTTACTTGTTTTAACTTGATATATTTCAAGAAAAATCCACCGATCTTCTAGCGGTTATCCACCGATCTTCTAGCGTAAATTTTTTTTGTTTGTATGTAGGTGAGATAGGGAGAATGAGGAGGGTGGAAAAAATGATTCGGGGAGGAGGGATTTTATAGAGAGAAAAGTGAGAGAGGAAGGGAAGAACCGTGAGTGAACAGCAGGGAGGGGGAGGGGGGAATGACACGTGGGGGTGGGGGGTAGGGTGGTAATGACACGTGGGGGAAGAGGGGGTTCACGGGTGGGGGAAGGGGGTTCACGGGTGGGGGAAAAGGACATAGGGTGGGGGCCACGGGGTGGGGGGCAAGGGGGGTGACGCGTGGGGGGGCAAGGGGGGTGGGGTCACGGAAGGCAATAATGCCAACCGCATGTAGGAGTTGCGGTTGGGCATTATTGCCACCATTTTCTCACGAGTTTTTCATTTTCTCGTGATATTTTCGTGAATTTCTCATATTATTTTCGTCCTTTTTCGTCCCTTTTTGCGCCACGTGGCCAACCGCTGCTCTTACCTGCGATTCGGTAGAGAAATTGTTATTTCTCCACCGGTAGATGTGGATCGGTCCCTATATATATATATATATATATATATATATATATATACACACTCATAAAAGCAAAAGAGGCTTCATCTGTACGCTTTCCGCTTTTCACTAGCCCAACACCATACTCAAATGACACAGAGTTCCATGCACCTTTTCAAGTACCCTTTCTTCTTATTTCTTACACGCTTCACCATCTGGCAATGTGATCGGAGAGGACAACCGCCATTAAACTCGACTGCACCTTCTCAAAGGTACGCCCTTTTCTTCTCAGCTTGGCATTTTTGAGTTTTGACAGCAACAAACCAAGTGTGCAAAATCCTTATGTTTTGTCAGTTTTATCTTGTTGAATACTGTCATACCAGATGTTGAACCCAGGTAACCCCCATTTGATTCTGTAACAAGGTATTAACCAAATCCCAGTTGGATTTTGGTTTAGTCTTTAAGTTGTATCGACGGATTTTCCGATCGTCAATTTTCGGTTGTGTTCTTGAACCATTTATACTCAAAAAACTGCGTTCTGGTTTTCCACTTTTGTTTAACCACCTGCATGTTTGTCCACCGCTTTTAGTTGATGATTAGCAGAAGCAAAAAAGCCCCTCGCTTAGCCCACGACGCTGGCGGTGATGGAGGAACCGGCCCCTGTCCCCCAAAATCTCTTCTAGGTTGGCTGGTGGATTATCCAAGCTAAAAATCATACTCCATGCAAGTAAAAATTTGCTTACCTACGGAATAATTGATAAACAAATTACGTTGTTCTTGAATATTGATTAAGTTGATTTTATTTTTTTCACTCGCAGGAAACATGTAAGGGGAAACAATTGGCCTTTCCATACCAAAACGGGAAGCTGCAATGAAATTGGTGTCCGTTAGGATTACACGCTCAGGTAACGATTCCCAGGTATTAACGTTCTATGTTTTTATGCTCCTACGATGCACACTTAGCCAGCCAAAACGTCTTTTATGAGAAACTTCCTTTTTTTGAGCTTAAATTGCAAGAGATTATATAGATGCCAATATAATGCAGTGAATGGAATATGTGCATGGCTAATATTGTGAAATGACTTCTTGATCTCTACCATAGCTACTGTATTTTCTAGCAGTTATGTCGTTGGGCACACCGTTGGAATATGAAAAGTGATGGTCACTGTGTTTCTAATACCGTTACTATTTGTGCTAGTACGCTTCCGTGGGAACAAGAAATGATCCGCCGCTATCGTTTAATGAAACTCGCGTAATCTGCTTTGGGGTCGGCGCACTGAGTTCTCTTATAAGGCATATGAATGAGTGTTTGTTCTAGCTCTTGAACTTCATTTTCTGATAATCAGGAGCATGAAAGTACAATTGGATGGTTCAAATCTCGTATGCTCCCTAGTCCAGCACCATCTTATTCCCAGAGTCTTATTTCTTGGGATATTCTCAGAGCGACACTAATGGATTCAATTTCGTTTACATTTGTGTGCGGTGCACAAATTGTGGGGCTGTGATTTATGGTAATTAAATTTTGTTGGACTAGAATTGAGCGGTCTGCGCCGGGCCAAAAGCAATAGTGCAACGCCAAGGCATGCATGGAACCAGTGGCCACACTATACCACTATACTATGGAAGCGGCTGCTGGTTCCTTATATAGATCTATGGGGTGATGGAAGAGAGAAGCCAGGCAGTAGGTATATCTTATTTCAACATCTTACTGTTTTGGACTGGTAATTATGTCCAATTTACTCTTTGGAAGGAAATGATTGCAACCGTTTTATTTCAAGGAAGTGAGGATGGAGGTACAGCTTCCGTATTTATAAGTCAGAATGCAACCAAGTCTGAAACTTTCTGTTATCTTCGTGATTGTGTTTTCATATAAAGGCTGTGTTGCTTTGTCTTGACTGTTTTGAGAGCTTGATATATTATATTTTGTTATGTTTCTGTTACCCTGTGTGGCTAGTTATGGTCCTGTGGTTGAAGCAAGGTTTCTCTTGCTTTGTTATCTGATAAGCTGATGTCTACCAAGCAAAAATTTAGATTTAAGTGTGTTATTCTTTAGGCTTCCACCTGTTTGATAATGCAGCCAATAAGCATGTTTTCTCTTGTTGTTCGGTTTCAATTGGAAAATCACATCAGTGAAAAGCTGGCATTAGACTACTTTCCCTGGGCTTGAGGTCTCTTTAGTCTTCTGATTTTGGCTCAGTCTCTAAATAGAGATACTCATGGTAGAAGTAGTTTTAGAAGTTCAATCAGTCATTCCGCAGGTACTGATGTAGCTCATTCTTTCTTCACCATGACAGTTGAATTTTGTTGACAAGCTCTTATTAGAATTTTAATTTTTATAGCTCTTCTTGTGTGGTGATTTGTGTTTAACTTTGATGCAAGGAATTTTTGCCTATTCGAATGGAGAGCTTGCAAACCAATTGACAAGACATAAAAATTCTGTTGAAACTAAATTTGGGTGGGGTGCGCAGGGCGACGCGCAAGGAACTGGTAGCAAGCTACCATGAACCTTTCCCTCAAAAAATTAATTTAATATCGTGTGAGCCATTGGCCCACATATCAGATATTAAACTGATAAGAACAGATACTACACTTGGTCTTAGCCAAAAGGCCGAGAAAGGTATGCCTTGAACTGTGTTCAGTTTCTAATTTTATTCCCACTTTCTATGCCCCCTTCTCTCTCCTTTCTGTATGAGATGAAAGAACTTCAAGGCAATACTTCAGTATTCTCTTAACACATTATAGAGCCAAATGCAAACGATTTCTACAATATGCATGGTTTTCTTCAGAAGATTGCAATATGCATAAAAAGCATTACATAGCTTATTAACCAATAGATATTCCTGGAAAGCAAATTGACCAATAGATTGCAATATCACGTTGCCATCACCAAATCCAGATCCAAGGTAACTAGTGCTGCTATCTTCCTTCCCATTTATAGGAATCTCTTGCTAAATTAGCGTGCCATTGTTGTTAAATTGTTTTAGCTTAGTTGAAGAGCTCCTTTGGTTGTCTCTTCAGTCTGCAGCTATGTAATTGCCCTTACACTTAGTTAGTTTTGAAATGGATGGCAGAGTTATTGATAAGTATATGAATCGTTGCTGGCCATGTGTGAATAGAGGCCTTGAATCGTTAGGAATAATGAGAGGCAGATAATTCATGGAGATAGCCAAAGCAAATGCTTTGAGCATAGAAGTAGCCACTACTGCTTTAGCATCGCTTATTTGGCTGATTTCAGGACCACTAACCAGCCTAATTTGGCGAATATTCGTGGCTGCCTCAAGGATGCAGACTTGGACCATGCCTGTAGCTCCTCTGAAGCAATAGGCCCGCCTTGTAAGTTGTGGAGTAATCCATAAAAAACTTGAGCATAGCTACGAGATGACCAAGTATAACTGTAACAGTGAAATGAATTTACAGCTTTTGCATCCATATTGTTGTCAGAATATGGTAGCCATAGAAGTGAAGAATTTCCCAGAAAACAGTGTTCATCCACAAGACTTTGTTTACCAAGGCTTGATTGATTAGTAAGCATACAGGCATTATAGACTATGAGACTCAAGACAAATCTTTCCCTTTGTTTGAGATTTATAAAAGCACTTTCTGTGGAATTGAATTAAGGCTTGCCTCGCTTCCCATTGGGAGAGAAAAATTAAAATTGTGTATCAATCGTTCTGGGGATTCTTGAATGCACTTTTGGTCTGTTTGTTTCAGCAAGCTGGCTGCTGGACCTGTTTATAAGTCTTTTATGAATTAAGGGGATTTTACCAAGAAAAAGGTTTCTATTTATAATTGGCTACCAACTATTTAACGTGCCCTAGGAGCACTAATACAGTAATTGTTTGGCTCTAAAATTTAGAAATCAACTCTTTCACGGGCAGACCACTATTTAGCTTTGAGATCTTGTTTCTAAGATCGTTAATTTAGTCTTTCTTGTAGACAGGCAGATCGTTAATTTTTTCAGCCTACTGTTTGTTACTGTGTCGTATGAAGCTGAAGCCTTGGGCGGTGTGATTGCTTAATATGCATCAAATGTCCTAAAAATATTAGCGTGCATCAACTCCATCATAACTACCACGTCACTTCCTGAATCTTCCTCGCCCCCACCACAATACGTGAACTAAGATTCAAAGTACATCACAAGTCGATTATTGTTGCTTAAACATTTTAGGATATTTAATGCATATTCTTTTCATTTACTGAGGTTGCTTGAATAGCCAGTGTCTGACTGGTTCAGCACAAGGGAAAGGGCTGAGAATCGGAAAAAAACATTTACCAAAACCCAAATAGCCACTCCCCTGCCTGATTCATAGAACCCCTGTTGTGTGACTTGCTATTTGAAACAAAAGTTTCCACAAGTTTTAGGGGCTCTATCCATAAGGAAAGAACCCCTCCAAAAATAGGCGTATGCCATTGTATATGGCGAGCACACGGTATTCTTTAGTAAAAGGCGAAAGAATAGTTCGCTCTGTGCTCACCACATGGCTGCGTGAGTTGAGGATTGAGCAGAAGAGACAAAATATGGAACTCCTGGATGCTTCTGTTGCCTTTCTTAGCCAATGTGGGACTGTATCTTCTGTTATTTTCTTGGAGTGCAACATAGCAAGGAGTGGAACACTTGAAATTTTTGCCTATAATAATCGTCAGCATAGCAATCAATTAGAACGTATTTGGAATCTGAAACAGCTTCCTAGATCCAGTTGTCTCGCAGCTATTAGAGCTTGTAGGCTTGAGGTAAAGATTCTTGTAGTGCTTTGAGTTGTTTAAATTCGTACCTTTGCAATGAAACTGGTGTTTCTTGATTCGGAATTGAGGCGCTAATTTCTCTTGTCCGGAAGAGAAGAGAAATTGCGAAAAATAAAGTAGAAAAACCAGGGGTGTTTTGGAATAGGGAGCTGATTTCATAGTCAAAACCAGGGGTGTTTTGGAAGGGAAGGTTTTTGTCGTGTGTTCCTCCACTAAATTGAAGCAACTTCTGATCAAGTTGTATCGTCGCAATTTCTGCATTTTCTTCTTTAGATAGATTGGAAGCTCTTTCATGGTGAGGTATGTGGGTTTTTCAACACGGAGAAGGGAACCTCTCTAATTGTGTAATACCTCAAGTTTGGCATAGGAACTTGAGACAAAATTGAACCTTTCGTAGTAGAAGTTTTCCTCCAGGTTTTTACCACACCTAATCATTGTGTTCAGTCTTTGATTTATTGTTCTCGAGTGCTTGATTTACTACAGAATTTGTAGAAATCAGTTCGGGATTTGGATTAAAGGGGGGATAGCTCCATGTGAGTCATTATTTGGATTCTGTTCCAGGAACACTACAAAAGTGCTTCACTTTGCATCGAACAAAAACACATGCTCCAGTCGGTGATATAAAATTTGTGAGACTAGATTTGGGTGGGGTGCGCCTGGCCAAGGCAGTAGTGCAACGCCAAGGCGACGCGCAAGGAACCGGTAGCAAGCTACCAAGAACCTTCCCCTCAAAAAATTAATTTAATATCGTGTGAGCCATTGGCCCACATATCAGATATTAAACTGATAAGAACAGATACTACACTTGATCTTAGCCAAAAGGCCGAGAAAGGTATGCTTTGTACTGTGTTCAGCTTCCCCTTTTATACAGTCTCTCTTGGACTCCCTCCTCTCCCTCAGTGTGGGATTATAGAGCACATCCAGTCAGTGTATTACTTCGCCAGCTGATATTAATAGATCCTACACTTGATCGGGAAATTTCGCTTGGCGTTTTGATGGGTGATGGAGTAACAAATGCATGTTTTTCCTCATTTCTTAAGCATTAGATCTTTGGTTGTGGAGTATGTACCTATGTCTTATCTCACAAAGAGAAGCAGTTATGTCCAAGTTCTTTTCATCTACTCAATCCGCTGCTGATATATAAAGCTAAACCCACATGTCTCGGTTTCTGCATATGTTGTTGTAGCTTAATAAGCCATGTCTCGCTCATAAGGGAAAAGGACTGTGGGTCGCAAAAACGTCTACTAATAGAAAGGCAAAGAAAGTGTCTTTCTGTACCAAACACCCAACGGAAGTTGAACATGCCGGGACTTGAAGAAGAAGGAGAAGGAGGCTCTATCCTAACACCTTTGGAAAGAGATGCCTGTAGTTGTTCTGTTTCAAGGAATTGAGGATGGAGGTACTGCTTCACCTTTTATAGATCAGAGAGTGCGTAATTCATATTAAAGAATGGAGCCAATCCTGGAATTTCCTTGATTGAGTTTTTATATTGAGGCTGTGCTGCTTTGTCTTGTCTGTTTTGAGAGCTTAATATACTATCTTTTGTGTTTTCGCATGGAGGCCACTGCTTATCTCTGTGAGGGGCAGATTTCTGTTGCATCTTTTTCCCATTGTGCAGGCCTGATGCTATTGTCTTTGTTTTCTCTGAACGAATAAATTATAACCACTTTTCTGACATTAGAGATATCTTCTGTTGCACAGGCATGCTTGCTGTGGTGTGTTTAGGCAGTGGTGCAACACCAAGGCAGTCACCTGTTGAAAGCCACAATGAAATTCTACATTTAACACCAAGGCAGTCACCTGTTGAAAGCCTCAATGAAATTCTACATTTGTTGTTTGGCTTCCTGATTATTGAGCAGATATTTTCACACAGCTGCGTTCCTGAAAGGACCAATTGTTCTTTAATTTATGGTTTTGGGCAGAGCATCGCTAGTCTGAGAATGCAATATTTTGCCCTCGATTTGATCACTTAACCGTATCAACGGCCCCTCACAGAATCTTGAAAGTATATTGGAGGGGGCCGCGCGAACGCAGGCCCCCACTACAACAAATTATGACGTAGGCTCCACCACTTGGGTAGACCTTAGGCGAGCACCCCTTCAAAGTGCAATGGAGGTCACTAACCTAGGCCATAGACCTTCTTGATCACCCATCGACCCCGTCCAGGTAAGTATGTTTCTTTTCGTTGTACCCTTTTGTTTTATACTCTAACTATCACCCCTCTTTCTTATTATCTGATGTGGGACTCAAGCTAAGCCTCATGAAGTTGCTTCTATGACATGCCTTTGTTGTTGGAATCTGTTTTACTAAGCTCACAGTTCTTGGTTATTACTCTCTCAGAGTGCTTTTGAAGTTTTCTGCATGTAGCAGGTTAGGGATAGGAACCTTGGCCATGTTGGTACTTTTCTGCATGTAGCATATAGCGTTTCTCTTAGGTAAGAAAATGTTATTCCAACACAACAGAACATTAGCTCGATATACAAAGAGCTCGGGGTATTACCTAAAGCCTGAGACAGTTTTACAATGAATGCGTAATCAAGATTGGGACACAGGTTCTTCCATGTTAGGGTTTTAGCCATAACTGTGTTCTCAATTTCCTTAATGATTATTGGTGCAAGGTTGAGATTACCTCTGAAGTATTATACAGTTCTCTCTTTCTCCACAGGCAGTAGGTGGTTACAGCAAGTCTTCTAAGACCGGCAAAAGAGGTACCTTCCTTTGATGGATTTGATAGCAAAATGGAGCTCTGCATCCCAAGTTCTGGTTATAGCTTGCAGTTTATTCCTAAGTCGAATGGATTGAGCATACATGCAAGCAAAGAAGGGATGCTGTTGGATTCAGTACTTTGCTGAATGATCTTCTGCTACAAAACATGGACCTTGCTTCATAACTCGTAAGGTATACACTAGATACTGTCAATATCATATGTCGAAGCATGCATGTGTTCTGTTCCAATTCTTCGGGACACATCACACAAGTACAAGCCTATAAAACAAATCTTAATCAAACAAGGTTTCAACACTAGATACTGTCAATATCATATGTCGAAGCATGCATGTGTTCTGTTCCAACTCTTCGGGACACATCACACAAGTACAAGCCTATAAAACAAATCTTAATCAAACAAGGTTTCAACACTAGATACTGTCAATATCATATGTCGAAGCATGCATGTGTTCTGTTCCAACTCTTCGGGACACATCACACAAGTACAAGCCTATAAAACAAATCTTAATCAAACAAGGTTTCAACATGTGGGTAGTCTGGCTGTATGTACTCCTTACTTCCTTTTACATTTTTCCATTTGGAATTTCGTTCTGCTAACTATCCCGAACCTGCTATATGCATGTCTTTTAAACTATCATGAAAGATGGTGCTCTGGTCGTTTTCTGCAATAGGTGGTTAGTGAATTGGACCATCCTTATTTTAGTGGCTTGATTAAACCTGAATGTTTGTTAGGCGTGGTGGTAAGATTTACATAGAGATTAGAAAGTCAGGTAAGTGCGTGAAAGGGTTTCAAGAATCAGTCATCTTTTTATAAAGGTTAAAATCACGTATTTTGGCGTTTTTTAACCCATATTGTATGGTTGAACTAGAAACCAAGCCGTACATATGCAATGATTAGGTGCTGTTTACTTGAGTCAACTCAGATCGGGTGGGCTACACGTGGGTAGTCGGCTTACTTCGTTGGAATAGTTCGTCACTCCATGTTGCTGGTTTTATTGAGAACTTAATTTGGGTTCAACTAAATTTTAGTTACGCAATGTGGGGGAAACTAAGTAGAAATCCAATTAATTTTATTGCTTGTCAGGCTATATAAATGTGGGACTAAATAAGAGTTTAATTTTGTTGGAGTAGATTTGGGTGGGATGCGCCAGGCCAAGGTAGTAGTGCAACGCCAAGGCGATATGAAAGGAACCAGTAGCGATCACTGTGAGATTTTTCCTTTGGTATAGGGTTCGTCCACTGGGCTTTGTTTGTTGTCTCGCGAAGGCTTGATTGATTAGTAAGCAATACAGGCATCTAGACTATGGAGACTTCAGCCTGATCTTGCCCTTTGTTTTGAGATTTGTGAAAGCACTTTCGGAGGTACTGAATTGAGCTCGCTTCTATTGCAACTTGATTTGGGTGGGGTGCACCAGGCCAAGGCAGAATTCTGGATATCTAGGGGATGAGTACTCGTCTTACATGAATGAACCTGATAGAAATAGTATGCAAGCACTAATGGATGTGTTTTCTTCCAGTGGTTTAGGGGATACGCCCATTCTTGTTTCAAAGATGGCTCTATTAGTTCTTGTAGGTAAAGTGGCCACTATTTCTCAAGAAATCCAAAACAGGATATCTTTTTCGTAACTGTGATAGGATCGAAGAGAAAGTCTCTTCCAAGCACCCAAAACAAGATCTTTTGTTTAGCAAATGCCTGTCTTCACTTTGGCTCACTAGACTAATGAAGCTTCCCAAATGTTTTTAGAGCTTGATACATCTTGTAGTGTCTTTTCATGTTGTAAGGGCTTAGCATATTGCCCTGCATGGCTGGTTTTGTGGGTATGCCTGTTGTGGTCTGTTTGCTGGAGCTCCGAGGGTGTTGAGCCTATAGCGTCTATACGCAGGTCTGGGGTGCCTCTAGAAGGCAAAGGCCATTCGAGAGGTTTCGACTTGCTTAGGCCAGTTCATATGGGTCTTTCGAACTACAATTGTTTGCTAATCTTCCCATCCTGTTTTGCTAGTCCAATTGTTGTCGGATAATTTGGTTACGTTAAACGCTTCAGTTACTAGTCTTGCTACTCATTGGTGTGACGTTAAAACTTGCGGTTGGGCTACTCTTTTGTCCGACGTTAGAACCTCGCTTTTGGGCTTCTGTATATGGTCTTGTAGCTTATATTTTTGTCACCTAATAGCCAAAGACAGACCGAAGACAGTGAGTGACTATGAAAAGACTAAGGCTATGATCGTTTTCATTTTTAGTTTTATATATCATCTTGTGTTTTCATTTTCATCATTTTCGTTCCCTAGTGTTTTCATTTTCACGTACTGTTTGGCTACATATTGCCTTTTGAGTTGACTGTTCTTCAAATAAGTTAATTTACATAGAAATAATGTATTAAAAGAAACCCTTCATTTTTTTTGGGGAGAATTTATTTATACTTTTAAGTTGCCACTGCTATGAAAAATATCTGGCTCCGCTATACAAATAATTGATAAACAAATTACGTTGTTCTCGAATATCGATTAAGTTGAATTTCTTTTCTTTTTTTTAATAACTTGCAGGAAACATGTAAGAGGAAACAAATGGCCTTTCCGTACCAAAATGGGAAGGCCATTTTGGTACGGAAATTGGCTCAAACTGTCCTGTTCTATATTCAGAGTGCTTCTTTTTTTTCATTTATATATGTTGAGTTGAACATGATATTTGAGGTAGCTACAGCCTACTGTTTTTATCTCTTCTCCCAACTACAAAAGATAAAATGATTTGCGTAATTAGCTCTGAATTTGGAGAACTTTTTACATGTTATTTTTTTTTATGGCTATCGAAGTATGGAATGCTGGTTTTGGATGTGAATGTGGGCATGTTTGTTATGAGTGAAATCGAGCAGGGACAATGTTTCCCTTTTCAGGAATCAAAATTTTAAATAAAATTGGATAGGGAACGCTTGGCAAAGGCAATAGTGCAAGTATGAGAGCTTGATCTATCCCAGGCGTGTGTCAGCACTCAGTCAGGGATACTCGTGGAAGACAAAGAAGTGTGATACTCGTGGTGTCTCAGGATTCAGGGTACTGGCACCATATCCATTAAAATTCCAGCTGTACCTACCGAGGTGGTTCTTCGTTTTCTCTCGGCTTGGTATCTCAATGGACACAGTTAATAATTTATCAACTGATATGTAGGGCTTTACCCTTGTTTAGAGGGAGCCCTTCCAGAAATTCTCGAAGGCCAAGGCAGAACCCAGGCCAACGAGGGGGTTTGGAAATAGTTTTCAACCAGCAATTGACGCGCCTCGGTTAGAACCTCACTAGCTGCGTCATTGCCCCAAGCGCAAAGATGCTTTGAAATGGAAGCCTATCCTTGTTTATGTTTTCATCTTTTCACTCCTTCATTTCTTGGACGTCCAATGTGGGACTTGTTAGGAGTTCCCAAGTGTATCCACTTAACCACCCTCACACACACTATCCTAGTTTTGCGTGCATTTTATTAATTTAATGCACATTAACTCAAAGCTTGAACACGCCAACAGAAGCAGGGAGAGAGTTATAAGACTCACAACAAAAATCACAAGTATAATCTCTTAGTGTCCATAAGCAACATCACCTTTACCTTATGTAAGTAACTTCATTCAGGCACCAAGTGTCAGAACATCTGAGTATGCCACATGTATATTACAGATGTTATACCACTTAAGCACCCTCACACACTATCCTATCTTGCTTGCATTTTGTGAATTCAAAGATTTAACATGCCAACAGAAGCAGGGAGAGTTAAAAGAGGCAGAGCAACAAATCACAATTCTAATCTCTTATTGTCCGTAAGCAACTTCAAGCAGAAACGAAGTGTCAGAACATTTGAGTATGCCAAATATAGTTACCGATGATGCACGCATTGGACATGTTGAAAAAATGCTATTAGTATGATTTAACTTATCTCAACCCTTCTTTGCCTTTGTTCCCCTCTGAACATTCTACTTACGGATTGGGATTGTAGGTGCAACTCTGTTGTATAAGTGCGGTGCATAGCATCCAAATTTGAGCATGCAAAATCTGTTCATGCGTTCAAGTTGCTTCTGAGTTTCCAGCTTGGGCATGTTAGTTAAAATTTAATCGGCTGATTTCTAATTAACGATTTAGGCTAGAGCTTTACTAACCATAAAAGAAATCAATAATTTTGGGACGAGATTTGGATGGGGTGCGCCAGGCCTAGGCAGTAGTGCAACGCCAAGGCGACACGCAAGGAACCGGTAGCAAGCTACCGAGAACCTTCCCCTCAAAAAATTAATTTAATATCGTGTGAGCCATTGGCCCACATATCAGATATTAAACTGATAAGAACAGATACTACACTTGATCTTAGCCAAAAGGCCGAGAAAGGTATGCGGGATTAAGCAGCAATTCTATTGTAATTTCTTCACAACTGATAAAAATAGATCCTACACTTGATCCGGAAATTTCACTTGGTGTTTTGATGGTCTTGCTTTAGAGTAATAAATGCATGTTTCCTCATTTCTTAAGTATGAGATCTTTGGTTTTGGA